>NQII01002454.1:24086-196284 GCA_002778355.1 Clitarchus hookeri | reverse complement strand
GACGCCATGCGGTGAAACGGTGAAACACAATATACACTGAAAGATGATTATGGGATGGAAAATGATATGAACTAAATTAACACAAGAAAACATAATTACCCTTACACAAATACATAATAAAAATGATAATACTTATTCTAAATGTTTTCATTGCACCAGCCACAGCATTGCCAAATGAATGTCACATGTCTCTGGCTGTGGCTGGGCAGATTGTCTCCGATGACAAAACAAATTATTAATTAATTACACACTGACACTATTAACAAATACACTGACGAAATAAACTGAATAAATAATAAACACTAATGCACTCGTGTCCACAAGCCTGTCGGTGTGGTGCGTCTGGTGTGGACATACTACGGCAGTCAGTGGGCAAAAGGACTCGTGAACATGCGGTTCACGTCAATGGTACATGGTATAAGTAAATGGTCCTTACCATTTTGGTGTGAATCCTGCACAGAATTCATTCAAGCTTTTACTCAGAGGATAGACTGATATATACTTGTTTGCTTATGTAGTATTGTTTGCTTTGGTTGTTGGTCCTGGAGGGTAATGTTTTGTGGTATATTCTCACTAGGCCCGTCTGGTGGCCACTTCCCTTTCAATTGTGGGGATTATCTCTGTGGCTTCCTCGTTTTGTTTTGTCCCATTGCCACTCCCGAGGTCTCTTAAAGGGCCTGCCTAGTAGGAATTTTCTTGGTGAGGTATCAGCTGCGGCATTCTGCCAGTGACACAAAGTCAAGAGAACAGAACAAAGATGCTGATCCCAGTTTTGTGTATTTCTTCAGTACGGATTTTTATACCCTTCTTTATCTCCTGTTTACTTCACGCAGTGGGATTTGCCTAGAGGCTTAGTGGGGTGGCTTAGTGAAATGTTTCCCGTTTTCTACATGTGGCCTCCTATTATTTTCCCATAAACTGTTTGCCATTGTTGGTGAGTATGCTGCACGGATATCTCCAACACGGAAAAACTTCCTGTTTCACTATAGTGATGATGGTTTTGGTTTCTGCATTGTGAATAGCTTTAGCCTCAACCCATCTTGAAAAGAGGTTACTAATTACCAGAATGCATTGATATCCCTCAGAGGACCTCAGGTAGGGTCCTATTATGTCTAGCATGATGTCTCATATGGAGATTTTTGGCTTGAAGGATCTGAGCAGAGTAGGTAAGATGGGCTAGGTTTTTGTGCTGGCACACCTGTTACATTTGACTATGTACTGATATACATCCCACATGATTTTGTGCCACCAATAGCATTGGGCTGATTCCCAGAGGGTTCCGGGGTGCCTGGCAAGGTCATGGTCATGATAATGTGCTACTATTGATTTCCTTAGAGTGGCAGGGACCCACAATTCCCAGTTAGTTCCCTTCCTTGAGCATTGTCTATGTTGCCCCATCATGAATATGTTCATATAAGGTCGGCTGGCACACCTGTACCTCCTGACTTGGGGATTTTTGTTGAGTTTGTGTAAGTTTGTCCCAGCTATTCATTGTGTGAGGTTTGGTCACCTTCACGGGGTTTCCATTTGGCAGACAGCCATTAAAGTGGATTTCACTGAGCTGAGGTATATGGACTGTTCAGGTGGAAGCATTCACTCCCGTTCATCGGTGGTGGGTTAATATAGCTTTTTTATCCACCATCCATTGTAGTCATACTAAGGCCGGATTGTGAGTACGTAAGGTAAATGGGCAGTTCTACACATAATGCCTATGTTTACAGATGTCCTAGATTATCGCAAGGAATTTCTGCTAGTTATGTAATTATTCCAATTGGTTTCAGCTAACACAGCATAGGCATAACTAATTATTTTCTTATAATGTGCCTCTTGCTCACTGAGTATTTCCTGGTACCGTACGGCACCTATGCCCACCTTATTGGCATCCATCCATGGTAATAAGGGGAACTTTGTATCCGGTCACTACAGGAGGCTGAACTGTCATAACTGCACTTTGATAGTCTCTAATGGCTGCTCATATATATGTATTTTGCATCTTTTCTCAGAAATTCATTTAAGGGTGCTGCCATATCTACCAGGTGGAGCATGCAATCCTGCAGACAGTTGCTTGTGCCTAGAAACTGGCATAGCTGTTTTTAATTGTGGGGTACCTTGTGATTTACCACTGCATGTGCTGATTCAGGTTTTTCTTCATTAGCCTCCGGGGTTACTGTGTGGCCTAGGTACTTGACGCTGTGTTTGTCAAAATGGCGATTTTTTAAGGTCGCATAAGAAGTCACATCTGGCTAGGCACTCGCGTACCAGACTCGGGTGATGTTGTATATCCCCTCCTACCTACTACCTGTCGTACTTCATATCCACAATGAGTCCCAAAGGCCCATTCTCCTCCTCGTGGACATTCTTTTAATTAGCCACTCATTAGCTCGACACACTCTCTCGGCACACCAGACCCGGTAAAACTCATGCTGTCGACTGACTTCTTCAATCGTACCAACCCCTTGTTCCCATTTTTACCACTTCAGCTATATACAGAATGCATTTCCCCCCTTAAAATGTTACATCACATAATCTTGCAGCTTTGGAGGAGGTCAAATCAGCCGTCCTGATTTCCACGGCTGTGGTTCTTGCTGATCTGGAGAAACCAGCTGTCCTTGTGGTTGGTCCTGTGATCTGGCTGGTCGTTGTTCAAATCCTCAGAAGGGATTCCTGATGTGTTCTGGCGTCAGCCTCCGGTCCCTGACTTGTGCTGAGGGGTGTGACTCCTGTGGTCCTCCTGACTCCCCTAGTCTTGACTGTAGACTTCTGTGAACGGCATCCCCTACAGGATCCTCACCAGCCTAGCCTTCACCTCCTTGTCATACTTGCACCCTGTCCCCCAATTCAGTCTCTACCCTGAATTGTGTAGCATCTACTGGTTCCTCTCTGCGCAATAGCTGATCCACATGTCGTCTATACAACTGGCCTTCCTGTGTTCTCACTTCATACGTCCTTGGTCCCTGTCGTGCTTCAATCTCATCTGGGAGCCATTTCTGTTTTCCACTGTAGTTATGGAGAAGTACATACTGTCCCACCATGGACTGATAAACTTTGCTGCCCCAGACCTCTCTGCCATTTCTCGTGTTCCTTCAGTATCAGTCGGTGGCCCAATTTGGTCAAGCACAGTGAAGAAAGGGAAACTGAGGATCAGTCTCCATTTTGGGATTGGATCCAGGAAGCTGAGAAACACAAATCTGTCCCATATTCTATATGGGAGTTCGAGAGGAAACCACCATTAAGGGCAGGATGGGAAAGTATAAGTTTCTGTGAGAGTGAAGATAATAGGCATGGAGGAATTACCCCAACATACATATGAACCCAGAATGATGGGCTTAAGAACATCCTTGCCTGCCAGAATCCTAAGTGCGTACATTGACCAAGTGTGAGGTTGTGAAGGGGTTCCCAACCTCAGTCAAGTCACGTTCCACACAGCGTGTGGATGGGATTCCCTGGGAAATCCTTCCCCATACTCCTCTCCCAGCATGGGCAGGTATAAAGTAGGGCAAGCTGTGCTGCCCATGGATGTTTTATTTGAGCAACCATTGTGAGGCTGTTAGAATACAGGACCGGTGAAAAACATCCTTTGTAAAGAAGGTGCTGACACTGTTATTCTGTTGTATGATAGATGTAGGAAATGTATTTGCTCACCTGTTTGGAGACATAGGAACCCCGTTTGCGTTAAGGAGTTTTATAAGCCTGTTGGCAGTACATAGGAGAGTTGGCTAGTGGCGGCAAGCAGGTGATAATTAAAGAGACGTATAACAACACTCCTACTTTGTTCTTTGGTAGTAAGAGCAAGGAAGTTCTGGGCGACAGCCAAACAAAATCTACTGTGGCTAAGGGAATCTCCGGATTGCCCTTACAGGTGGATGCCGACCTGTGGTGTTCCCCTCTGATGGGTATACACAGCCTGGTCGGGGCGGCCGCTGTGAATACTTCGGGCAGTTCTCTATAAGCAGTAAATGTTGTGCACACTTCTTCGATATTTCTCTACACTAAGGGGCAACGACCTTCCCCTTACAGATGGGTGCTGGCATGTAGTGTTCTCTTCTGTTGGGTATACGAGGCCTGTCTGTCTGGGAATCCCTAGATAAACATTTGGAATGGCCCCACCTCAGGTGGCCAATGCCACTTTGCTTCAGATTCCAACTTCGAGGAATACTTCCTAGCCCTACATTAGTACCTTTTCCTCCCTCCTCTTCCAGTCCCGGTGTGATGGTGGCCTGTGGTGTTCACCTCTGTCGGGTATACATGGCTCGTGCATCGAGGGTTTCTACCCCCTCCCCTATCTGCATACCTGGGAGACATCATTGGGGCCGGCAGTGTGCCAGACGTCCTAAGGAAGAGCGCCTGTGGTAACGCCTCAGTCAGATTGCCCAGGAACTTACCATGTCCACAGAGAGTGACCTTGCTAACCCGGGGAACCTCACTAGAGCCTACTGCCTGACAGATTTCTTCGGGCCTCAGCCCGACTCAGCCCTACCTCTAGCTTCTGGGTAGCAGGAGGCACCAACCACAGAACCTGTCCACCCCGACTGAGAGAGGCAATGTGACCAGGAGGCCAGGCGACGTCGACAATCGCGAATCCAATGGGAGAAGAGGAAACCCTTGTTTAGAGTTTCCATCGCCCAGGGATATACCCCCAGTACCCAGAATAGTTTCCGGTTGACGATACCTGAAAGGCACTACGAAGTATAAGAAGTGTTAGTAGAGAAAATGTCCCAACTCCGGGACAGTCGGCAACTGACACACAGCGAGATGGTGCGGAAGACGTGCACAAAAGACCGACCACCAGGCCTGTTTAGGTACCTGCTAGGTATACGTCTACAATAGAAACCCAGGAATAACTCAGTGCCATGAATCTCACTGTTATTTATTTATTTATTGTGCATGACAGCAGCATGTGAAAGTCATATATACCCTAAAGTAGGCAATTTCTGCTCTGATGTACATTTGTAACCACAATGAGAGGTAAAGAGTTAAAGCACTAGCCTCACTAGGGGAATACATTCTCTACAAATTGCAGTACCATGGAGGCTCAGCTCATCTTGCCGAGTCGAAGGTTGGTTATAGTCTATTCACAATATTTCCACATTTTTTAAATCAAACCTTTGAAAAATTACTTTATTTACTAGGTGTGTGGTTACGTAATTCCTAAATATGTCGTGTATTGAAAGTATTTTATACTTCTATTAACATAAAAGTATCTATTTTTAGTTAAATTTAACTTGTACTTATATTTCATCCGTAAATTATAATATTCATTTTGTAATTAACAGGAATAAAAACACAGGGAAAATAGGTGTGTTGGTTGTGCCTAGTAAGAAATTTTTATAATGCAAAATATGTGTTATTAAACTGAGTGTGCACGAATTTGTTACATTGTCCCTTTATTGCAATTTTCTAGACTCATACTAAGTTTGTATGCATGAGGTGGAGGAATAATCTGAAAGTTGAACTTTAGCAGGGCTTCAGAAAAGTTGGAAGTAACCATGAATGGAGCATATTGATAATGCCTGGCACACATTGCCAAAACTGTACCTCTTACTGACTCCGTGTCTCCCTAGCAGCCCCACAGTTAGGTGAGGGAGATACCATAGTACTCAGGTTTCATCTCTCTCTCAATATTAACTCCCACATTTGTGCTAGTCAACTCCAGGCAGCAGTGTCGTGGCCTTTGCCTTCATATATATACCATAGCGCACAAAGAAACTCATTTTAAAACTGGCCACAAGAAATATAAAAATTTGTTCTACAGGCTACTTTAAATTCTAATTGTTATTCAAAAAGAACTGCCCAGCAAATTTTTCTGTATTTATTGATGCATATCTTGTAAAGTTTTATCACACAATAATCTTAAAAACTTATTTTAGGAACTAATTTTTTCTTCATGTACATTTTACTTTTTACTGCACTGTCAGAAGGATCTAATGATTTTGGTGAGTACCAGTCATTCCTATANACTTCATGTACATTTTACTTTTTACTGCACTGTCAGAAGGATCTAATGATTTTGGTGAGTACCAGTCATTCCTATACTACCAAACATTCTACTAATTTGTCTATAATTTCTGGACTATTTGTTTAATTAAATGTGTTGTATTAAAAATATTAAATTTTTAAATATAATTAAACAGTAGCTGTCCTTTCAAAGTATTAGTAATTTATAAAACCTTCTTCATTCATTCTTCTTCCTTCCACACCTTGTTTAAAAAAAAAAAAAAAAAAAAAATGAAAGTATCTGGAAATCTTTATTTCATCTTAATTCTGTGATCACACATCCTGTTTGAACAAGCCTGGGTGTGGATGCTCCCTAAATACGATCAAAAATAGTTAATTTGGTAGTGAACTTGTGTCTCACATTTAAAAACATATCAAATGTTTTGAATGAGGCATTTCTATAAACATTCACTGTTAATTTTTTTCTATGTTGCAGGTGGGAAATGTGAAGAGGGTCAAGAATGTGACGACATACTTGATGAGTTAGAGAACATTGATGATGAACTGGATGAAGCTGGTATTATCTTCGTCACGACAGAAGACCTTGGTCTTGCAAAGAAACATGGCATCAAATCATTCCCCACACTTGCGTTCTTCAGAAATAAGGAACCACTTATTTACAAAGGTAAAAACTAACGACCAACTATTAAATTTTAAAATTCTTTAAAAGTTTAAGGTACGTAATACTTAGTTACAATGAATTTTTTTTAAGTGAGAAAAAAGTAAACAATATTTACAGTTGTGTTACTTTGTAGGTTTCCCTTTACACAGAACATAGGGTAATCATCTCCAACCTCGTGATCATGGTATATATTCCATAGTGCTAGTATCATTTAAGAAATTAACTTAATTAAGTAGAATTTTTGTTGACTAAGCCTTTTCCATTTGCGATCATCTCAAACAGTGTGAACCTGTGACAATAACTACATTTCTGCTAACAGTTCATGGTAAAATTTAATAAACATAGTGTACGTAAGCAACTAGTTTATTACAGTCTTGCAGGTTAAAATTTTTATTACGTATGTACATCTATAATTCCTGCATTGGCAGAGTTTGTGATAGTCACAAAAAAAAAAAATGTTAAGTAACAGAATGTTCTCTTAAAAGGAAAGTGAATATTTCCACAAATATTGATGATGGATGACTGTTTTTGTATTTAGGAAACACATATTATTAAATGTTCAGCACTTCATAAATACTGTCTTTGGATATAACGAGAATCTACATTTAATGACTAAGAGTGCAACAATTTAAAAATGACTCTAATAAATTATTTAGGAGGGGAAATCAGTTTGCTTTTGTTACTTGAGTTTACAGTTGTTACCTATTCATGAACTTGTTCATTCTACTTAAAATAGCATGATTTTGATTAAAAGAAAGAAAATCCTGTACTTTTTAAAGCTTCCACAAATCTTAAAAATAACNCTTAAAATAGCATGATTTTGATTAAAAGAAAGAAAATCCTGTACTTTTTAAAGCTTCCACAAATCTTAAAAATAACATAATAGCCACTATTGCGCAGTTTTTTTTTCTCACATTTTGGTTTTCTGTAAGTATGGATTTCACACAGTCTGATATATTCTTCACAAAGTATTAANGTTTTTTTTTCTCACATTTTGGTTTTCTGTAAGTATGGATTTCACACAGTCTGATATATTCTTCACAAAGTATTAACTTTCCTCTTGTATAATTTATCACATTAGTAATATTTTCTTTGATGATTGGAAACAGTTAACAAGGAATGTATGTGTGTGTTTCCATTCCCACCTGCATGTTGTCTACAAATGTAATGACCACCATAATTAGCATGACAAGTAAGTATAGAAGCAGGTGTGTTTGGCAGGTGACCTGGATGACGAAGATGAGGTGTTGGCATGGCTGACAGATGAGGACACATTGGAGATACCGGGACGTATCGAGGAGGTCAACACTCGCATGCTGGAGCACGTCCTTCAGGAGAGCAGNAGGACACATTGGAGATACCGGGACGTATCGAGGAGGTCAACACTCGCATGCTGGAGCACGTCCTTCAGGAGAGCAGTCACGTGGTTGTCTTCTTCTGTGAGTAAGCAGCATGCCTGCAGCAGGTGGGGAGGGAAATAGGGGGCAGTATCCATGGTTCAGCCCCCTTTAGGTAACTCTGGCTGTTCACTAGCACGTAAACATTCAACAGTTTTTAACCATTAATATGTAACTCTTNGGGGCAGTATCCATGGTTCAGCCCCCTTTAGGTAACTCTGGCTGTTCACTAGCACGTAAACATTCAACAGTTTTTAACCATTAATATGTAACTCTTTCTACTGCACCCTACTCCTTGGTTTGTTGCTCAATTTCATAGCCAAGTACTCTCCACTGAAAACGTTTTTATCAATACTCTTGAGTATTTTCCACTGAGGAGTAACTACACTTGAAGTCACATCAGAATATATAAAAAATTCTAAATAAGAACCAATTATTTTTTGTGCATAAACTAATTATTATGAGTGAAGAAAGTACCTCTTATTTATTTTAAAGTGATACTTTATTTTAGCAAGTTTTATAGACATTGAATTTAAGCTGATGCCAGCCATATTTTGGTGGGGAAGACACCATGACAGGTTTAAGATATGAGTGTCTGCTAGGCTGAATAGGACAAGAAGCCCACANGTCACATCAGAATATATAAAAAATTCTAAATAAGAACCAATTATTTTTTGTGCATAAACTAATTATTATGAGTGAATAAAGTACCTCTTATTTATTTTAAAGTGATACTTTATTTTAGCAAGTTTTATAGACATCGAATTTAAGCTGATGCCAGCCAAATTTTGGTGGGGAAGACACCATGACAGGTTTAAGATATGAGTGTCTGCTAGGCTGAATAGGACAAGAAGCCCACAGCGATGTTCATTAGCATCTGTCCTAACTCCCTTTATTTTTGTGATTGACTGGTTGCCATCAGAGTTCGTACCCACCAATTTGATCTTAGATTGCACCAAGTGACACTCAGTGACACTCTGGAATCCATAGGTTTTTCGCCTACTTCCCCCCCNGTAGTTCCAGTTGTCTCTAAGGGGTGACATTGATCCTGAATCTAACTCGCAAGTCCCAGTAGGCAGTATCGTTAGGCTGTGTGTCTGCAGTGTTATTCCTTATGGGTGGAGACAAAGTTATGTGCTGAATAGCAATAAAACTAAAATAACACCAAAATTTAAGTTAGAACAGAAAATAAATCTAAATTTAGCTTAAATACATAATTTTATATGTGAAACCATAATTGATAATTTGTACTTACTTAAATCTTATGAACTGCTTTGTTGATTGTGTTTTTGTTACAAGTACTTCAGTATAAGTACAAATGTTTAATGTTATTACTTATTGTATATTGTAAGTCTTTCTGGTTTTGTATTGGACAACCAAGGTTGGCAACATTACAAATAGCATTGATTAAAGATTACGCTGAACTATAACATATTGTGAATAATGGATGATTTTCAATTGGACGTCACATGGCGCTGTGGACAGGATGCAAGAAACTTAAGTATTTTACGAGGAAGGTAATGATGCTTAAAGTTAACTCGCATAGTGACTGAAAATCATTTCAGTAATTGTAAATTGCTTCGCTAGCCAAACAATTAGTTAATGTCTTGTGCTCAGCTAATAGTGAAAATGTGCTATGCATTACCGATAACTAATATGGAAAACCTAAAGCCACCTGGTGAATTGAATGTGTCAGGAGAAGTTGGTGTGAATTGGAAACAATGGAGGTGGAAGTTTGAGATTTACATGAAGGCTTCGGGCGGCATAGCAAAAGAAGATGCAGTGAAGGTAGCCATATTGTTGAATGTTATTGGAGATGAAGCACTACAGGTATATGAACCTTAGGAACTCACTCCAGAAGAAGAAAAAGACTACAAAGTTGTATTGCAAAAATTGGAAGATTTTTTTAAAGCAAAATTGAATATATGTGGGGAAAGACATAAGTTCAACAAAAGAGTACAAGTGAAAGGCGAGAAGATAGATGACTTTGTCACAGACTTACGTAAGTTGTGTAACCTGTGAGTTTATAAATCTAAGGGACTCGTTAATAATGGATCGCATTGTATGCTGTGTATGTGATAATAAGTTGAGGGATAGAATGTTGCGGTAAACAGAACTAACAGTGGACAAAGCTGTCACAATCTGCAAGTTGGCTAAGCAGACAGAACAACAGTTGAAGTTAATGACAGCAGAAGATGGTGCTACAGCATTAGTGCAACATGTAAAACATGATAATTTAACGAACAAACAGGATTGGCCAGAAGAAGACAACACTTCAGCATCAGTGCAGTATGTTACCAGGTACGAGAGCTACACCACCACCAGAGGGCAGCACAACTACAGGGGCCAGACAGTTGCCAGTGGAAGAGTAGTCGAGGTTTCATCAGGGCAAGCAACATGCATAAGGGAACGGGGTAATATACAACACGGACAGTGGATCAAGGGTAAAAGGTAGGGAGTCCGCAAAATTGATCAACTGTGATCGCTGTGGAAGAAAGCATCAGTTAAGCTTGACAAAAGATTTGTAGGAACTGTCATAAACTAAATCATTTTGCTAGTATGTGTAAAGTAGATAATGTTCATAGTGTGCAGTGCAGGAAACTAGAGAGTCACAAGCATGAAGTGAAGACTCTAACCACACAGTTTTTGTTAGAACAGTGAGTGAAAGAAAATGCCAGGGGGTATGGTGTGAAAAGATTGAGGTAGCAAATGGTCAGTGGATATATTTTAAACTGGATATAGAAGGACATGTGAATATGATCCCAGAAAATGTATTTCGTGGATTAAGGCTGAGATTGAATACCTTGCTCTCAAGTACAACTAGATTGAAATCTTATTCAAATTCTCAGCTAGAGGTTCAGGGTAGGTGCTTTCTAAAGTGTAAATACAGGAACAATTGACAAGTGCTAGAATTTCAGGTTTTTAAAATAGGTCAAGTATCACCAGTGCTAGGACTTTCAATAATTAAGAACTTCAATTTGCAACAAAGGGTAGAAAAGGTGTTGCTAGAAGGTGATAACCTCTTGGTTGAATATTACAAACATTTATTTGAAGGCCTGGGGTCTATTGAAATAAGACCATATGTTTTAAAATTACACCAGGAGGTGCCACCTACAGTGATACCATGTCAAAAGGTACCATTTGCGCTGGAAGAGAGTTTCAAAAAACAGTTACAGCTCTAGAGTTGGGTGTCATCAGTGGCGGATTTACACATTTGCCGCCAGTGGGCTATTCAATTTTTGCCGCCCCTACCGACCTCTATAATTGGATACCCTAGTTCACAATCATATTAATTACAATTTTTTTGTCAATGAAATTGTAACTTTATGATTTGTGCACTATCGTCCTAATTACACCACCTTTTCCCCGTAATTAGTATGATTGTGAACTAGGGGATCGATGTGTCAGTTTCTAGATGCATCCTCTCTAACTGACCAACGTGTCAGATTTACTCTCTTTAGCGTTTTCCGTTTTCAGTCATTAATTTTTGCCAGCGNTGGATGTGTTAGTTTCTAGATGCGTCCTCTCTAACTGACCAACGTGTCAGATTTACTCTCTTTAGCGTTTTCCGTTTTCAGTCATTAATTTTTGCCAGCGCTATGTCGAACTTACAAAAAAAACTAAGATTTCTTGAAGCAACATGAAGAAGCGACGAGCTTCTGTGCAAGATTCAGCAGCCGCAGTTGCCACTAAATTTAAAGAGTGGGCAGAGCAAGGAACGAAAAAAGCAAAAGGTGCTTGGCTTTGAATTTCAGCCTGTAAGCCATTGTACACACCAGACATGTTGGCGGCATTATCATATGATTGTCCACGACAGTCTTCAATATTTATGCCCAGTGTTTTGAGTTCCGAAATAATGGCAGAAAACATTTCTTCATCTTTATGTCCCAGTGAGGGCAAAAACTTGAGAAATCTTTCACACGGTTCGCCTGTTTCCAAAACGTAATTAATGACGAGGGTAAGTTGGTCCACATGTGCTATATCTGATGTTGAATCGATGAATAAGGAAAAATATTTCGCCCTTCTTATCTCGTCTCCAATGTGTTTTAAGACTTTATGACCCATCAAGAGAATGAACTCATTGCAAACGGTCTTTAATAAGCAACTGGTACTTCCAGATACTTGATTCCCAAATCGTTCAATATGACTGGCTAAAAAAGGATTGAATTCCGCTAACAGTTCCAAAATCATACAATAATTTCCGTTATGCGGATCACCGAACTTTTCATTTTTTCCTCTGAAAGCGAGGCCTCTTGAACACAGTCGCTTCACTACGGCAACAACCCTCTTCAGAACGTTTCTCCAATAAGTAATTTCTTCATCAATCTGGACATGCAGTAAATTATCGAGTCGGCCATCAATCTCACTTCTAACTTTCAAACTAAGGATACTAGATTTATGACGCGCAGAGTTTTCATGCTGAGCTACTCGGTGTTCTGCATTTTTCCAGTCATTAAATCCTTCGTTCTCAAACTGAGTCTTATTCTCCAATGGACCGAATGCCAAACAGGGCCCGCAATATACAGATATTTTACTTTCAGAATAAACCAGCCAATTTTGGTCATTCACTTAATTATTTTTCAATTTTCTTTGGAAGATACTCACTGGCAAGAAACAACGCTGATCAGCGTATATTTTTTCACTTTTAGAGAAGTCACAACTTGTTTTGATCGAAGCCGTACCTTGCGATAATCTCCCTTAAGGTATCGTTGATTTCCCATAAAGCTGGATCTTTGTTTAGATTTACTGTTGTTTGCACTTGGACATTACTTAACGTCTGATTCTGATACGCATCTTCAATTTTTATACTTATTGATGATTCCTCTACCGCCTCTACGTCAAAAACATAAATATCCGTTTTTTCAAAAGTATATGGTTGTTGATGACTGTTATTGTTGGGCCGCAGAGTTCAAATCCGTTTCATCTTTTCCAGATTCATAACACAGTCACGTACAAGTTGAAGTTCCTGGTCCTTCAACACTACTTGCACTTCCACTTTTAAAAAAACTGTAAATTTTTATCGTTTTACGGATAATCTGTTCTTGTTCTTCTTTTTTCATTTCGGCCTTCTTTTTATACTCAGCTCCANTCCTCTCTAACTGACCAACGTGTCAGATTTACTCTCTTTAGCGTTTTCCGTTTTCAGTCATTAATTTTTGCCAGCGCTATGTCGAACTTACAAAAAAAACTAAGATTTCTTGAAGCAACATGAAGAAGCGACGAGCTTCTGTGCAAGATTCAGCAGCCGCAGTTGCCACTAAATTTAAAGAGTGGGCAGAGCAAGGAACGAAAAAAGCAAAAGGTGCTTGGCTTTGAATTTGAGCCTGTAAGCCATTGTACACACCAGACATGTTCGCGGCATTATCATATGATTGTCCACGACAGTCTTCAATATTTATGCCCAGTGTTTTGAGTTCCGAAATAATGGCAGAAAACATTTCTTCAGCTTTATGTCCCACTGAGGGCAAAAACTTGAGAAATCTTTCACACGGTTCGCCTGTTTCCAAAACGTATCTAATGACGAGGGTAAGTTGGTCCACATGTGCTATATCTGATGTTGAATCGATGAATAAGGAAAAATATTTTGCCCTTCTTATCTCGTCTCCAATGTGTTTTAAGACTTTATGACCCATCAAGAGAATAAACTCATCGCAAACGGTCTTTGATAAGTAACTGGTAATTCCAGATCGTTGATTCCCAAATCGTTTAATATGACTGGCTAAAAAAGGATCTAATTCAGCTAACAGTTCCAAAATCATACAATAATTTCCGTTATGCGGATCACCGAACTTTTCATTTTTTCCTCTGAAAGCGAGGCCTCTTGAACACAGTCACTTCACTACGGCAACAACCCTCTTCAGAACGTTTCTCCAATAAGTAATTTCTTCATCAGTCTGGACATGCAGTAAATTATCGAGTCGGCCATCAATCTCACTTCTAACTTTCAAACTAAGGATACTAGATTTAAGACGCGCAGAGTTTTCATGCTGAGCTACTCGGTGTTCTGAATTTTTCCAGTCATTAAATCCTTCGTTCTCAAACGGACCGAATGCCAAACAGGGCCCGCAGTATACAGGTCTTTTACTTTCAGAATAAACCAGCCAATTTCGGTCATTCACTTCATTATTTTTCATTTTTCTTTGGAAGATACTCACGGGCAAGAAACAATGCTGATCAGCATACATTTTTTCACTTTTAGATAAATCACAAGACTTGTTTTGATCGAAGCCGTACCTTGCGATAATCTCCCTTATGGTATCGTTGATTTCCCATAAAGCTGGATCTTTGTTTAGATTTACTGTTGTTTGAACTTGGTCATTACTTACCGTCTGATTCTGATATGCATCTTCAATTGTTATACTTATTGATGATTCCTCTACCGCCTCTACGTCAAAAACATAATTATCCGTTTTTTTCAAAAGTAGATGGTTCAACAGATGACTGTTGTTGTTGAACCGCAGAGTTCAAATCCGTTTCATCTTTTCCAGATTGTATTGTGTCAGTGTATGTTGTGAAAGTTCCTGGTCTTTCAACACTACTTCCACTTCCATTTTTAAAAAAACTGTAAATTTTTATCGTTTTATGAATAATCTGTTCTTTTTCTTCTTTTCCATTTTGGCCTTTTTTTTATACTTAGCTCCACTAAGTCGCTTTCTCCCATCACTCATTCTAACAATTTCTTGGATTCCAAGAACTGAAATAAAAAAGATTACATTGGGAGTTTTATTTCTCGTACATCCTTTGTTCAGACTTCAGACATTGAATAATTACCTAACATGAGTACACAAAATTTATTTAAGTATGATATAACAAAAAAATCGAAATTTCTTTGCATAGCTTCCAAAACAGCTATTTATCAAGTTAAATTACGTCTTACTGATTCGTTACGGATGATTTATTGTAATATATTATGATTACTTACCTACTATAAGTTTCTACTCCTCGGTGATATGATATGAAATTATCCATTCAATCCACGAAACACTTTGAAAAATTACAGAACACAACAAAAAAAAGTAAATACGGGACGGGACTTCCCCTTTTGTATTGCCGGCCGCCGCTCTATATCTCTCTCTCTGGAACTCTGTGCCTACAACAGCACGACCCCGCTTCGGTTCCCGCGGCGGCCGCGCTGCGCTCGTGCAGTCAATTCGGCCAGACACACTTAGCGAACAGTCATGTCACTCGTTCCCGCGCCGCAACCAAACGCGACTACGCAAATTGTAGAAAAATTTATCTCGGTGGTGAAACATATTACATGTTGAATTGTTTGTGTGGACCTAATAACATTTAGGTATATAAATATGAATCTTTTTAATTTCTGTAAGACATAAAAAAAAATTTGCCCCCAAATTTGTTGCCCCTAAAATCTGCCGCCCTAGGCTCCAGCCTACTCAGCCTGCTGGTAAATTCGCCACTGGGTGTCATAGAACCGGTTTTGGAACCTACTGATTGGGTTAATCCAGTTCTTGTAGTTCGAAAACCCTGTGGCCAGTTAAGGGTGTGTCTGGACCCATAACAACTAAACAAAGCAATCAAAAGAGAGTATTGTCAGTTACCAACATTTGAGGAACTTGCCGTAAGTATGAAGGGAGCTACTGTTTTTAGTACTCTAAATGCCAATCAAGGCTTTTGGCAAATCAAACTAAGGGAGGAAACTAGCAAGTTAACAACATTTTATACCACTGCTTATGGAATGAAGAAATTTCGTAGACTGCCCTATGGATTATCGGCAGCACCTGAAATATTCCACAAAACATTCAGTGGGTTGTTTAGTGGTCTGGAGGGAGTGGCAATGTATATAGATATGTAGTTTGGGGGAAAGACAGGCAAGAGCATGATGCACGACTAGAGGAAGTATTACAGAAAGCACGCAACAATAATGTGACATTTAATTACAGCAAGTGCAGATTTGCAATCTCCAAGGTTAAATATGCTGATCATGTAATTTCACGTGATGGGGTGGAGATTGATAGTGATAAAGTGTCGGCCATCAGGAATTTGCCTTGTCCAACTAATGTTGAGGAATTGAGCAGGTTTCTGGGAATGATAACATATGTAAGCAAGTTTGTACCAAACCTAGTCAGAGCATGAGGTCGAGGCACAAGAGATATGTATTGCTCAAGGATTTGACAGGGAAGACAGTAGTTGACAACATTATGAGTATCTTTGCAATCAAAGGAATACCAGATATAGTATACACTTATCAGAGGTCACACTTTGTAAACAAGAACTGTAGGAAGTTTGTGACTGACTGGTATTTTAGCCACATAACTAACAGTCCAACCTACTCACAAAGCAATTCCCTTATAGAGAGGCATAAACAATAAAATGTCTGTTCAAGAAGCAACTCAGAATGGAGGAAACATTTTCTTAGCGCTACTAGAATACAGGAAAATCCCAATTGAACCAGGGTTGCCAAGTCTCTCACAGTTGCTTAACAGCAGAAGGCTAAGGGGATTAGTACACATGTCTGAGTCTGTGCTAACACCAATGATTGAGACTAGCATAGTCAGCAAGCTGGAACAACTTCGACTACAGGAAAAGGTACAGTATGACAGACAGGTGAGGGATTTACCACCATTTCAGGCAAGACAAAAGGTTAAAGTTAGGTGAGGGGACACTTGGCAAACTGGGCTAGTAATGGGGCGGTTGCAAAGGACAAGGTCGTATAAGGTAACGCTATTTGGTTGGGGAAGCCAATGTAACTTGCGCTTTACCCCACCTGTGGAGAATACAGGGTGACTTATAGTGTCGTAGTTAATTCCTCCAGGCATAGACTATAAGGTGCCTAGAAGGTTGAGGGGTTTTCAATAAGGTAGTCTTGTGCTGTTTCATTTTGAAGGACGAATATATTGTCTCGAGTTTGAACAAAAAACAACATACAGCAACACTTCCGAGGTGTGGTACTCTATTCTGGCTACTCGTATTAACTGTGTACGACTTCGTGATGGAGGGGGTGTTTCTCTGGACGGCGACTGTATACTTATCTCTGCTGTGGGTGCTGGTAAGCTGTCATCTGAGGATGAGCTCCGGCGAAGTGGTAGGCCTTGGACAAAGGCCCGCACTTGGTGTCGTCTCACTGGATGGATGTTGGGCTCGTGCTCATGTCTTCTCGCGATTCCTTGACGCAACTCTTCCCTCGGCGCGGTGATAATGAACTGTGTGTTCCCCTTCTCCGCAAGGAAGCTTATATACTCCCTAGCTTCCTTCCCTAATTGTCGGCACGTGTCGCCTTGTTGGGGGAGGGGGTGGTGGGATGAAGACAGAACAATGCCTTTCACAAAACGTGCCCTGGTTCCTGAAGGTTGGGGGGCAGGGANAGACAGAACAATGCCTTTCACAAAACGTGCCCTGGTTCCTGAAGGTTGGGGGGCAGGGAAAGGTGGCACCTTGCTCCTAGCTTACTTTGTCAGCTATTTCTCCACGGTGCGTGTTTTCTGATTTCCGGCGAAACCGACATGATTATTTTGTGATATCTCGGCGCTCAACTGATCTCACGGACTTGCTAGAGGTGCTCTTGCTTGGCTCTGCGATTTCTCCTGCTTTCTTACGTATGTACGTAGCACTATCCGGGTGCTCAGGCGATATGCCAGCTCTTACTTGGCACAACCTTGACACGTGTCAATTGGTAGGCGCTCGCGAAGGGGGTCAGCGAGGCTTCTACTCAAAAGGTGTTACACGACAAAGGTTTTATTGGAGAATGGACACCTACTTGAGAGAAATAGATGGCACATGATAAATTATTCGAGATACACAAAATTGTCTACTTTTTGGGACACGGATGTAACCTTGACTGAGGAGAGGGGGAACAAAATTAACTCATTCAAAGAACAGCTGTACAATGAACAAAGTGTTTCAGATGGGCAGAGGTCAAGAGATAATTCTACAGAACTGGCCAAGAATACAACACAAAACTGTGTTACAAAGTCAGGAAGAATTGTAAACCAACCAGTTTGGTTTAAGGATTTTGTAACTTAAAAAAAATGACATTGTTGGCAAGTTTATTTAGTTTAATTTTTCAATGCCTAGAGAACAGTATTGTTTTGTAGGGGAGATGTTTTGTTGATAGTGTGTAAAGTAATTTAGTATATTTACTAATTTTTTTAATGGCAAGTGAATGGTGCTGCATGTAAAGAGGGGAGATGTTATGTTGATTGTGTTTCTGTTACAAGTACTTCAGTATAAATATAAATGTTTGATGTTATTACTTATTGTATATTGTAAGTGTTTCTGGTTTTGTATTGAACAACCTAGGTTGGCAACATTGCAAAAGGCATTGATTAAAGATGATGCTGAACTATAACATATTGTGAGTATTGGATGATTTTAAATCCTATCCATCTATATGTGTGGACATAACATGAACCACGTGGTTACAAAAATAATGTAAATTTTCAACACAATAGATATACCTAACTACTGGAAAATAAGAAGAGAAAAAATAATTTTTAGTCATTAATTTTAGGTTGAATCCATAAAACTAATAAGTATCAAACACTGCATAGATATGACTGAAATAATAATTTGATGAGATAAGCAGAATTGTAAAACAAATGCAAATTTAGTTTCTTTTTAATGGTGGGATGTTTTTTCTTTACATAATCATATTCAAGTCATTCTTGTAAGATACATAGAAACAAAAAGGAAATACACACTATCTGGGAACTTCAACATATGTAAAATAAAAATCCTAAAATTAATCATTTGTGTTGTTTTTTGTTGTAATGAACTGTTTAAATAAAATGTGTACTCTTATTTATGTAGTTGCATAAACTATATTAAATTTTCTTTTACTTGTGCATATTGTTAACTGTGTAGAGTGTTAACAGCAGTAACTCTATTAATGTACTGAAAATAAATATTTTTTAGCAATAAAAACAAAATCGACAATTTTTAATTATAAAATCTGTGTTAAAATAGCATTGTATAATTTTGGCACCACAAGCTACCCCACCCACAAAGGGTGCTAAACGGAACTGCAGCCCTGTCCTACCAAGGTGAGCTTCAGTTTCTTCAGCTCAACCCACAGTCCCCAACAAGCAGTTCTCATTCCTTAAGCTGGATGGACACTTCTTCAGCTTCGCACTCATAAGCGGCACATCCAGTTCAGATCAATGTTGAAGGTATCTACCAGGACAAGGGCTCTCCACCCNAAATTGCAGTGGTTGTACCATCAAGAAGAGTAAACTGATTCAGTTTGGCCACCCTGGCAGCATACATGCTAACTTATCGTCCCTGTACCCAGGGCTCACTGTATTATGTTTCCTGACTAACCAAGAAAATTGTGCCCTTGATGACTGGTCACCATGAACTTTCCAATTCAACTCTTGGAATGTATGTATGGTTTAACTTCTCATTGACTCTGGATCATTAGAAATTGAACCAGTGGCTTGAAGAAGGGAAAATAAATCTGTCATGACCAGTATTATGGAACTAGTCTGGCATCCACCTGAATGATTTCAGGAAACCATGAAAAATTGAAATCAGGAATTGAATGTGGGTCTGTGCAAATGTGAGTCCACTGTGTTTCCACTCCCCAGGAACTTTGCTTGAATCTTAACATAAAAATTGTAGGGATTATTCTAGTACACTTTTAAACATCCTTTGTTATGGGTGCACACTTGCCAGCACTCAGGGTGTCCTACTCATTAGCATCTTCAACTCCAAAACTACTGTGAATTAAGTTCAAGAGGTTTCTGATGTCTTATATAAAAATTGTACTCAACAGTTTCAAACGCATTGTCCTCAGCTGCCCAAACAGTGGGGAAGACTCTTAGTATTACACTTGTTTTAAAGCATTTCGGGAAGATTTTTACTAAACATTACTTAATATTGATATCTTCTGATAAAATGCAATCCTGAAAAGTATGACAACAAAACTATACAGTATATAATAAAATCAGTTATGGTGTCCTTGATCTCATAACTGACCATTATTAAAAGAGGTGGATTTCCACCAGTTTGGATTTGTGGATTCTTGCCACAACCTGCAGTAACTTATATGGATCATTAGGACATAAGCATTCATTGAAGTTTTTCTGAAGTTATCATTGTTTGACTGCTGTTATTATTACATCTGTAGTGGCCCACACGTAATAATTGTTTATTTATTCTTGGCTGTTTGACATGAGGTCGAGGTTGGAGAATGGTGGGGTCGTCGCGGCTGCATTGTTACTCTTGCAAAGTTCTGGCCGAAAACACTTACCAGAAACGTCTTGTTGATTTCTTACCGGCTGCTCTGCTGTTGTGGGCCGTGGTCGAGTCACCCAGGTGGCTAGGCTGTTCTCCCAATCCTCTATGTCTCAATTGAAGGGGTATTAATTGTTGTTCGATAGGTTGCTAGCCATGGCCAGTCGCAGTCGGCCCCAGTACCACCGCGGGTGCCCATTATGAGGTGGACAGTTATGCTGGTATGAAGTTAGTTAAATGCGGAGTTGTAACGCCACTCCACAAGTCAATTAAACACTGATAAAAATACATATTACACTAAAAACACTTAAACTCTGAGAATGGGTGATTGATGGGTCCAGCTACCGAAATACTTTTAAGAGGCAAGGCCTGCAATCAAAATGCTTGACAGGTTGAAGTCATTTCTTGATGTTCTGACAATACAACCGTCGTTAAGCGGACCCGACGCACTAATCTCGTCGGGGGCTAATGCAGGAAAATGAGCGTGTGCTCTCCAGGTTCACGTGACGAAGTTACACTCCTTGGGCTGTAGGTCTACAGGAAGTGGAGAGGTGCTCCTCCTGGGTGATGAAGTTACCTTAAGTAGTAATGTTCTAGTTAAAGAAAGTGAAAACTATTGTTCTTGCCGGTAGACAATGCAAAGCTGTTGAAGTGCCCGGGAGTCGCGAACCGCGCGGCCTACTCCAATGAATGCCTACTTCAGACTAAATGACTGCCGTCATCTTTCCGGCCACTTGCCAAGAAGACGCCGGCAGTCAAAAACGTGTTAGCGTATAAGAAAATGCAAAATAGAGTTAGGCCCTTAATTGTGTACATTGCATGAGTGGGAAATTTCACCTAGCTAATTGGAGACTGAACATTGTCCCCAACGAAAACTTATGTGTTCTACAAACTACAAAAACTGCTGAATTATTAATGACAATGCACTTTTGTGTTTTCAAGTTAACGTGCACATAGTGCTAGAAACATGTCTATCCGAGTCTGTAAACCTGTTGACTGCTGCAAAATAAACATGTACACTTTTACAC
The DNA here is from genome assembly GCA_002778355.1 of Clitarchus hookeri. Lineage (NCBI taxonomy): Eukaryota > Metazoa > Arthropoda > Insecta > Phasmatodea > Phasmatidae > Clitarchus > Clitarchus hookeri. Next base: position 175,051 of record NQII01002454.1, on the reverse strand, counting down.
TCATTATACCTAAAGAAAAAACACATAAACTGAAATTCCTCCAGTCAGGTGATGCCTGTGGGAACTAAACTTAGGTTGGTACGGGCTTCACCCGTGTCCCGAGTAGGAAGTCGTTGGCACTTCACTTTGACGTAATTTGAAATTACGTTTAAAACAACAGTTGACTAGTGGTGTACACTTTGGGTAAACTGGAAATGATTAGACTTTGCTTTTGGGGGCCACTAACACTCTCAAACACTTTGTGTTTCACAATGGCATCGGTTGTTTGTACGTTTCCTGATCAGGGGCACTACTAAACCTGGTGTTGCCTTCACATGTGCTACGCCCTGACGGCACTGTGCTGAGTGTGAGCACAGATTCCGATCAGTTGGGATTCGAACCATGGGATTGTCCTGGTGTTGCCCATGTTGTTGAATCAAAGTGGGACCGTCAGCTGACTCGCACGGTGTTGGGCGAAGCAGGTGCTTTTTCAAACACCGTTGAGATACTGCTGCTGACAACCTCACCCAATGTTCTTGTCGTTGGCCGGACTTTGGCTGGGGCTGTTGTTGTACTGTGGCACAGCGAACGGTCGTGGAGACCCGTGAGTTTGGGCTCTTGTCATGTTACTAGCAAAACAGTAATGGAGGCAGTGATGCTGCATTAATTTAATAATGTTTTGGAAGCTGTTATTTATGCTCTGCTGCCAAAAATATTGGCATGCCTTCTGAAACAGAGTCTGAGGTAAAAAACTGAAAAGTTGTAAAAATCAAGGATTGGTGCCTTTACTTGCTTTTATGTTTTTTTTCCCCTTAGATAAAGAAGGGGATAAGAAGAGCCAGAAGATAATCAGTGAGCTTGAAAACATTGATGATGAATGTGAGGAGAAAGACATCTCTTTTGTGAAGACATCAGACGATGGGATAGAGAAGGAATACGACCTCCCGGGCCTGCCAGCACTTGCATTTTACAGGAACAAGTTTCGCCAGATATATCAAGGCAAGTCAGCACTCTATAAACAGCAATGTTTAATTTTTCATGAAAATGGGATAACTGATCATTATGTGCAAACTTAATTAAATATGAATGTAAATCTGTAGTAATAGTGATGGCAATCAGCATTGACTTCTACTAATTGTCAAGATCAGTGACTGGGAAAAAGATTGAGGGATTACATACTTGTGTAAATAGCTAGAAATGGAGAAGTACTCCACACTAAATGTATTAATGTAGCATATTCTGTTTGACATTACTATATTTAATTTCATAATGGTCATACATTTTATACCAAAAGTTACCTTGAACATTTGGGGTGTTACTATTACGTGAATCATTGATTAGATTCTTGACAAAAAAAAACATTAACAGCACGATTTTTCAATGTACTAACATTAATTATTTTCCTGGTCGGCACTTGACATCCATTCTCTATAAACAGTGCAAAGTTTTCTTAAATTGTTTGTTTAAGCAAATGCCTAGTAACGGGAGGGAGGTGTACTGCGTATCAATAAAGATGGAAATTTTTAGAAATCACAAAATAAATTCTATAAAATGGTAAAACTTACTTTTTCGTGCTATAACTGCTGAAAATAACATTTTGTTGCAATAACTGTTTTTTACACTACATAAACTCAATATGGTAGTATCACAATTTGTTTCTAACTGTTTACTGTTCATAAGTAGTTCAACAAATAATTAATCACTTTTTAGCATTTTATTGTGACAAACTCTTTTATTTAATACCTCCACATCATTTTATCACTTGTTTAATAAAGGACATGATCATATATACAGGTAAAAATCTCTTGATGCTGTTCCTGTTTGCAAATACACAGCAATGGTATACATCAGCATAGTCTTATTGGTGAGCATGTCAAGTGTTATCAGATGAGTAGAGACCAGTATNACACAGCAATGGTATACATCAGCATAGTCTTATTGGTGAGCATGTCAAGTGTTATCAGATGAGTAGAGACCAGTATACAATTAAAGCAAATGTTTTCCTGACCCAGAACATGTGGTACAGGTACCACTTACAGTAGACTCCCAATGTACTGAAAGCGCATTTACAAAAAAAAATGGTATCCACTGTTAATTGTTAGTGGTCCCGGCAGAATTCCTATATAAATAATTATAAAATTGTCCACTTTAATCGTCTATCTGATATTGCGTCAATTGAAATATCTTTGGTCCNATCTGATATTGCGTCAATTGAAATATCTTTGGTCCTGTCACTTAAGATTTCACGCAACAATAATTTTTAAACTGGTTGTTTATGCAATTGTCTAATAACTGTGTGTAAAATACCTGCCATTTATCATCACTGGGGTGCATTGCTCTCCAGTTGCTCCAATCAAGAGCTATTTCTTTAAATGGTACACTCCTCAGTTTCTGTGGTATCTACTGTTTATCCCGTCCCTTCTCCATGTCTTTCTAAGCTAGAAGTCTTGGCAGGTGTGCATGTACCCACAAGCATCTATGGCGAGCCCCAGCCAGTGATAATGCTCCACCATGTCTGCTCTGCACCGGGGTGCCCCGTGTGGACATGTTAGTGGATGAACCAGAAAACATACTCCCTCACTTCTGGTGGTGTGTACGTTCTCCAGACTTCCAACCCAAGGGGCCTGGCCTGAACTATTTTGTTTGTGATATGCACATTTTCCTTAACTTCTGTTGCACATTGCATGACCAGTATACCAGCTGTCAGCGACATCACTTGTATTGTGTGGACATGGTACGTGGCATCGACGTCCACCTGTGTCACATGGGGTGTACAGGGTACAGGGATGTTACCCAGTTTTAGCACCTGCTAGCAGGTGTTGTTACTGCTTGGGGGGAGGGGAACATTACATCATAGTTGGAGTTCTTCCATGGTACTTTAAGTTTATTTCTTGCCTTGGTACATGTTTTACCACAAAGTCAAACGTTAGTAGCAGGAGGACCCACCTGACAAGTTTTACTCGTCAACCTTGCATGCTGTCCAGCCAGGTCAGGCATTTAATATCAGTGCATAAGATAAACTGCCTTCCTTCTAGATGCATGTGGTACCGATGTAAAACCCACATAATGGCAGAGCACTTGAGCTCATTAACGTGGTAACATTGTTCAGTGCTGCCAAACTTCGAACTGCCATAACACATGATCAACTTGTCCCCATGGTTATCCAGATGGTAAATAACTGCTCCCGCACCCAATAGGCTGGTATCTGGCTGGACAAATCCACCATTGTGGCTGCAATCTCGGCAAACCAGGGAATATAATTGCATAGCCAATTTCCACATCCAATAAACTTCTGCAACTGTTTGCATTGGCAGGTAGTTCGGCCTCTGCTATCTTTTGTAAATGTGCCGGTTGCAGATATTTTTCCAAGAAGTCTTCAGTGGTCTCTCTTACGTGGCATTTAGCACAGGTGACACAACAAGTTGGTGGGTAGCCAGCCACTTTAGTACCAGCCCTAGGTAATGGACATGTTCTTGCCATGANACAACAAGTTGGTGGGTAGCCAGCCACTTTAGTACCAGCCCTAGGTAATGGACATGTTCTTGCCATGATTTTTGACAAATGCCGAAGTACACCATAACAAACTCTCCAGTAAGGTCTGCCAGCACTCGGGACATCACATACTGAAAGTTATAAGGTGCACATTTATGCCTGAATGTAATCGCATGGAATTGGAACCAGCTTCCATCAGGTGTGGTTAACAATTTTTTTTTTCCTATCAGCTGGTCAAATGGGAACTTCCCAATATCCTGTGTGGAGATCTAGCATAGTAAACACCTTCGCATCGTGTAAGTTGGCTAGCACCTCATCCTCACTGATCAGTGATTGTGTTTGGGGGAGGAGGGGGGGGGGACTCTATCTGTTACAAGATTTAATGGATGAAAATCTATACAGAAATTATGCTTCCATCTTTCTTTGGCACTACATATAAGTGAATTTTACCTACAGTCTGATGGTTTGATTACACCGTCACTCAACATTTCCTCCACTTATTCCTAGATTATTCTATGCTCTTTGAAGTCCTAACCTCGCAGTCCTGTGTACACGAGGACACTCTCCATGGCCATGATGGAGATGGCATATTCTGTAGCGGATGTTGTATGGAGCAAGTCGGAAAATGTGAACACATCTTGCTGTTCGGACAACACATGCTGTATTGCTTCACAATACTCTACCGTTACCCCGTTTGCTAAGTCTTTCAGATGAATAGGTTTCGTTACCTTATTGACTGATGTATCTATAGTGTACACTATGTGCCGTTCACCGGTGCCGATGTGCAGCTGTCGTGTTGCCCCACGGCTGGGCATAGCACTACTTTCTCTCGCAGGCCGTCTACTACGACTGATCTTGGAGCTGGATGTTGATGTCGGCCATTCTCAGGGTGGCACTGGTGCCGTCATGGATGGCAAGGTGTAGAATTCAAGGATTCTGTCTTATCTCTGCCTGCAGCACGAGGGCAGGCTGGACAAAAGTGTGGCTTTCAGCGGTATCCAACTAGGTGGAANCTGTCTTATCTCTGCCTGCAGCACGAGGGCAGGCTGGACAAAAGTGTGGCTTTCAGCGGTATCCAACTAGGTGGAAGTTCGCTGCTGATTCACATTGACCGGGATTCGTGGCAGGTGGTTAGTTCCTGTTGATATTTTCATCACTTTCATTTGGTGGCAGGTTACGTCCGGGTGCTGCCCTGTCCATCTGCGAGGGGGTTGGCATCTGGCGAGTCCCCCCTCAATTTCGGTTTTCCGGCGAGGTAGGTGCATTTTGTACTGGGCAATTGCAGTGCCAATGAAGTGTTGGCACCAGACAAGTGTGGCACTGAGTAGGTCGTACTTCATCCCATTAATGTCTGTTTGGCTCCTTCTGATTACATTCCATTACCGGTGCAGCCTGTATAGCTTGGTCAGGTGTTGTTGGTGGGCGGTGCTGCTACCAGTTCAGGTGGAGTTAGATGTGTATGGTTACTGGTTGTTCGGCTGGTGCCTGGCTCATGTGTTGATGCTGTGCAGTTGGTAAACAGGCAGCACAGCCGTTATTCAGCCACATCCGTTCATCGCACGTATCCTTCCACCTTCTCGCCAGGAATTGTCAGCATGAAGGGTTGCATGGTTTCATGCAGTTATCTGGTCATATCCAGAAGGGCTTCTTGAAGAAGCAAGTGTGGTTGTATGCAGTGGAAAAGATGGAGTTTCTAGACCTGGAATATCTCTGCAGACTCCCCTTCTTGATTCTTTTCACCATAAAACTGGATGTAACCATCTGNAGTTTCTAGACCTGGAATATCTCTGCAGACTCCCCTTCTTGATTCTTTTCACCATAAAACTGGATGTAACCATCTGATTTTGCCTCATCCGTTGAGAACCTGTCCCTTAGTCCCTCTGTAAAATCGAGCCAGGTGTAATCCGTGTTTAACCAGAGTAACCACCATTCACATGCTGTGTCATGCAGCTGCGCATCTGCATGCTCTGCCNGGTGTAATCCGTGTTTAACCAGAGTAACCACCATTCACATGCTGTGTCATGCAGCTGCGCATCTGCATGCTCTGCCCACTCCTCATGTGGCTTACTATACCTCTCTAACTGTTCACTGCACTGTGTGAGAAACAGATCAACATTGTCAGTATTCACACCCAGGAGAGTTATTAGCTGAGGGGGGCCCTCACTTGTACTGGCCTCACTGCACACACTGTTCTGGCCGTAGGCATTTCACCCACTTCCACCACTGTCCCATCCATGTAGGCANTACTGGCCTCACTGCACACACTGTTCTGGCCGTAGGCATTTCACCCACTTCCACCACTGTCCCATCCATGTAGGCAGGTGCTCCTGGGACCTTGCCCCCTAGGCATGCCACCTTAGTGGCAGTCATGTTGTGATTGGTTTGCAACGTTATTGGTACAGTGATTTTCATGCCTCCTTCACTTGGTTAGTCGGCGCATCACAGTATTGTGTGCACGATAAACACGCAAACACCACTTCACCAAAAGTCACTAACTCTTTCGCATTTGCACAGCCTTAGTGACATTTGGTATGACTGGTCACACACACAGCAAAGTCAATTCTAGTTGCATCACAGNCGCATTTGCACAGCCTTAGTGACATTTGGTATGACTGGTCACACACACAGCAAAGTCAATTCTAGTTGCATCACAGTTTGTGTTGCTGCACATAGCAGTTACTTTAGCTGAGTCTATTAGGCATTTCATTTGCGTGTAAACTTGTTTCTTGCTCTCCATATGGTAACATGTACATATTCCAACCACAGTCCCTTGAGAGCAGGTCAACATCTCGTGGCAGCACGCACCACTCACACTGTTTTGTTGTTTGTGGGAATGTACTAGCTGGATATAGTCCACTCTTGCACGTAGGTGTAGTTCCACCACAGTTCTTTAGCTGGAGGGTGGTGAGTCCTCTTAGGGGGGTGGCATTTGGAATGCAACGTGCTGAAAAACTGTTGTGTGCTGAGTGTGTAATGGTTTATGAATTTCAAGTTGTAAGGCCACCAGTCAGTGCATTCCATCACCAAGAGGTTCGAGGCTCTGCATCTCAGGGAATGCTACAATTTCGCAGAATGGTGATTTCTCCTTTGACAACACACTTATGATGCATGCAGCAGCCTGCATGGCACAGAGGACCTGACTACTCTTATTCATTATTGTCCAAGGAAATGCTACTGTTCCTCGCTCCTTAGTTGTGCAGCGCCTAGCTAGATCACTAAACAATAATGTAAGTGAACACTGCATTCAGTAGTGATAGATTTATTTACATCCATGATAAACAGGTATACAAAAACTAATTCCCACTAGCACATAAAACACTAGACCGCACAGCATGTATTTGTAACATTGACTGACTTGCAAAATCGACTCTATCCGTCCTCAGTAAAACATTAGCTAATAAAATCGTGTTAGGCACGTGGATGTTCCAAAATTATAAACTTGACCACCCATGCAGTAGTCAACAAACCACAAAGAATGAAAATGGCAGTTACTGTAAATTTTAAAACTTTCACCTTCTTGTACCGAAAATGCTACAAGGTGGTGGTCGGAGTAGACGTGGGAGGCAAAGCAAAAATGGTTCCAGTAAAATTAACAACTTAACAGAAAGACTTGATCTTTTGGTTCAATAGGTGAGTGCCTCCCACATGTAGATAAGATACATCTTCCTCCAACCGCGGCCCACAACAGACTGTCAAAATGACAGATGTTGCAGGTCACCTTGCAACATACGTGATGCAAATACAGTAGCCTCTCGGCCACCATACTTTTATATTTTAACGTAGTGCTCTTAGCCATGAGCCATCCCGCGCTTCGNAATACAGTAGCCTCTCGGCCACCATACTTTTATATTTTAACGTAGTGCTCTTAGCCATGAGCCATCCCGCGCTTCGACCGCCCACTCTGAGGGGAAGAGGGTCACGCCCTCTCATCGCAGGTGTTNCAGGTGTCCCAGCCATGCACCTGAGGTAACCAAATCCAAAGCCCCGACTTGATACACAAGTATGGCCGAAAGCACCCTTCCACAAGGTTCTGAGACCCTCGTACTCGGACACCAAGAGTGTGGTCTGGTTGGGATACTACCCGGACCCCAAGTGTCTCTCCAGGACACAACCGGAGCGGGTTGCCGCTCACCGCCCGATCTTTCTTTAAGAGGAAGAATCTCTCTAGACCTCCTCCAGCATACAGAGTTAACCACTGCCAGCATGAGTCCAATCTCTAGTGATCGGTACGCCAGAGAGAACCTCTGGTGGAGCCAACCTGATCAGCTCATTCTCCCACTTATTTTCCATGGCACTAGTGGGTTTTCAGTTACCCGACTGCTCCACCAATGCTTTGCATGCCCACCGGAAGGGCGGAGTACAATTGGCTCAGAGCGGCATACATCCTCTATTTATTGGGAGTGCCGAAGTCGGGGATAGCAGCCCTTTCTCTTAATTGGAAGAATTTTTATAGTTTACACTCAAATGTCTTGCTGCTGTCATCACAGCCTCCAAGTCATCGCCACCACTTCCTACCACTAGCAGTACAGTTGGAGGAGCCATCATTGGGCACTGACCATTACCATACATGGGAATTTCTTCACACAGGAAATTCCTGTCTTGGGCCCCATCGGCCTGAATGCCAAGTGGTCCAACACTCCGCCAAGTAGTCGGGTCTAGGTCACCTTGTAAACAGTCAGAACACAATTAAGTCTTACAATTAACAAAAACACTGGTTAGAAAAATTTTAAATTAAAAAATACATTATACAATTACCTTGCCATTGAATTGACATGTGTAATTAGTGAGCTAGATGAAAGGGTTGCACAATAACCAATTACGTTTATTACAAATCACAAAGCACTCACAACATATGGGCTTACTAACCCTGAACTGATCTTTTCTGTAGTTGCCTGTAAATAAAAAACACTTCAAAGCCTGCCAATACTTTATTTTAAGTTATACAATTCAATTGCAAAAGAGCATGATTGGGGGCTGGAAGAGCCCTGCGCTCAGCATAACAGCCAGTTCGGCTATGTCCAACTCAAATTGTCTGGTTAGTATGCATTTCCTTTAACGAGCTAAACTGATGCAGTAAGTCGTATTTGTGTACTTAATTCCTTATGGAATTTATGCAATATCTTGCTGCTCATGGCAGTCCTATTTGTGACAAAACTTTTTATGCACTTTACGACACTCATCATGCAGCACTTGTGGAATCCCCAGAAAAACCTCCAATGGCCTATGGCCCACACATCATACACTAATTAACGACATAATCCCCTCTTCATCGAGATGCCTTTCAAGTTCGTTCTCGGGATATGCGAACTGCCACGTGGGTTGAAAAGCGAGTGAGTGAGAAGATTTGGGCAGCTCTTAACATCAGTTAGCTTTATCATTATTTATACAGGAGTTTTACCGGGACCACTGCAAATTGATTGTGTATACGGTTTATCGGTACATGCGTTTTTGGTAAAATAAGAGTAGACTGTACTCATAGGACGTGCCACCGCTCGCCACCTAATGAAGCTGGTCTAGCCAGCGAAACGTTGCACGACCACGCATCCACGTGGAAAATGTGTTTGTCTGACTTTTGCTTGTGGGTGTCTATCTACGAGTACCACTCTGTGAGTACTTGTGCATTCTATTGACGCGTGACGCTCTTTGATAAGTCAATATAAACATGGCTTTGCCTCATCTGCACATGGAATCATGTATCTCAGGCGGGGTGTGAACCTCAAACAACTTTCATCCATAGTCTACCAGTACGCCCCTAGACGCGGGGGGCACTCATGGACAAAGGCAGCCAAGTTAGTTGGCCTTATTATCAAATATCACGCCAACCCCTCTTGTGTGATAGAAGCCAGCCTAGCGCACCAGCAGCTAAGTGCCTAAGCTCATGCCACAGATGCAACCCCACATGACAGAGATGCCTGCTTTCATCACGGACCAAGAGATGGCACCAGAGAGCGCAGCTCCGCCCACAGGAGAAGCTCACGCAGCCACTCCCGCACCTCAGAGAGCCCGTGGGCAGGTGGAATATATGTCCATGTACAGCCACAAAATAGCAGTTCATTCTCAGCAGCTCGCTTCACCACTTCCAGTGCTGGAGCTTTCTGCTAACACCGACGTCTTCGCGACCTACCAGACGCTCTTCAAGACCTTCACCAGTAGCCCCCGAAAAAGTCAACACCCCTTTTCTACACCCACTACCCTTCTGGTAGTGATATCCGAGTCCCTTCTAGACAACAAGCATCCAATTAGTTAGGGTTAGCCAGTATAATAGCTACCTAGCTGCATCTGCTTTGTTAGTTCAGACCCAGGTCCCCTTCACCTGGTTTGCATAGGTTAACTTCTGTTCCAGTTTTTGGTCAATTAGGAGTTAGTACGGGCCACCATGTTATTCCTCTCGGAATAAACACGTTTTCTATTAACTTCCGAGTGCTCATTGCGAAGGGTGACTGTAACTCCAACTTCCGTAGACGTCAGCCCACCACAGAAGAGCAGGAGAACGCTGCATTCCCAACCTATTGTAGGACTGCGGGCACACTTAACCGGGTGCATGTATGTCAAAACAATACACATTAGACGGCCACCCATACTGTGCACCGTAAGGTCACAACCACAAGGTGGTTAGTCAGTCAGTCCAGTCCATTCACTCATCCATCCTGCTGAACTGTCACGGAAAGAGTGAGAGACTGGGTCTGGAGGTCTGCTCTCTTTGGTCCACACCTACATCGTTGTCGAACTCCCGGAGTAAACCCACTGCTNGTAGGACTGCGGGCACACTTAACCGGGTGCATGTATGTCAAAACAATACACATTAGACGGCCACCCATACTGTGCACTGTAAGGTCACAACCACAAGGTGGTTAGTCAGTCAGTCCAGTCCATTCACTCATCCATCCTGCTGAACTGTCACGGAAAGAGTGAGAGACTGGGTCTGGAGGTCTGCTCTCTTTGGTCCACACCTACATCGTTGTCGAACTCCCGGAGTAAACCCACTGCTCTAACCACCGCGCTGAACTGTCGCCGGTTAGAGTACTCGGGTATGACTCAGGTTGGCTCGGTCTTGGCTTGGCTCAACACTTAGTTAGANTTTAACCACCGCGCTGAACTGTCGCCGGTTAGAGTACTCGGGTATGACTCTGGTTGGCTCGGTCTTGGCTTGGCTCAACACTTAGTTAGAGTACTTCGTCGCCTGCTCCTCTCGCGTGGCCAACTGTAGAACTTACCTACATGCCTTACACCCATAGGAGTAGTACCAGGGTGTGTATCAGAAAGGCAGCTACCAACTCCAAGCTTAATTTGGGCTCTAACCTAGCCCCAACTGCATTTTGCAGCATAAGCCTCGCGTAATACATAAGGTCATTCGGCACAATTTGTACCAAGCCGCCCAACCACGTACCCATGTTGCATACCGGCCGGGCTCCAGTGAACAAACTATAAGTCCATCTTGACAGCCAGCCGTGTGTCTGACTGACACACCAGAAACTAGCCCTACAGTTATGTCCCTGTCAATTACTGACGTCAGGTGTCACTGTCTCCATTTTATAATTTAATCAATTAACCTTTAACTTATCGTAAATTAAATCAGTCTCTTATCCACTAATTCGAGGGTACAGAAATCATAACTCCAGTGGCAAATTCCAATCAATAACTTCTAAAATTGATTGCATAAGGCTTCAATAACAAACCACATTGAAAGATTTCATCTAGCCTCTGGCATCGTTAATTTTGACCACTCCACCATAAGATTTTCAATTACTAAAAAATAGATTCTCAATAATTCAAAGTTATGCTTAAACTTGAGTGTCCTTCATGGGAGACTGCTTAAAATTACTTACACCAATCCACCTCTCCTAATAATCTGAATTACGTATCCCTACCGTAAACTTCAGATTTACCAAATCACTACTTTATGTTTTTCTGCCGTCTCATGCTGACCTGGAAAGCCCCTCTCCACCCTTGGGGAGGGGGCAACATCTCCGTTGGCTGTGTTAACAACATATCTCACACTATTACTATCCACATGCAGGCACCTTAATTCTGTGCTTCCCCATGGTGCATTATTAAATGTAGAAATAGAATTCTCGCTCTAGGCGGGGCTAAAGACCGCCTAGGCGGAACCTGCGCTCTTTACAAAACCTCAAATGTTTCACTACTCAAATCAAAAGCTACTATTCTCATCGACATCCGGTCAGCGACACCCCACGGCCTTGCAAGAAGTGCCCCACCTCGTGACCCAGTAGCAGTGACTGCTGATTTGCGAGATTTTGGCGGTTGAACTCGGGCCTTAGCCTTTACCCAGAGTCCATGCATTTTACAACAGGCCGGGCCTCATCGCACAGTGAAAACTGCACACTCTGCAGAAGTAGAACTTTAAACCTTTGGGCAGACAGTACCTTCCGCAAAATGTCAGCATCACACACACTGTGGCTACCGTAAACTTTCTGTGCCTCGCAACTTCGTTAGCCGTGCCACAGTAATTCCAACCCAGAATAGGGCCAAATCTAGAAGTTCAAAAATTCTTCCTGACAATACTCTTAATACCTTACTCTTACTTATTAGTCAACACAGTTTACCATTGCCAGTAGTGTTGTTAGCGAGAAAACATCAACATCTTTGCTTCTAACCTTCTTCACCACAGTCACTTTCACAGGCATTGCAAAAACACAGACTTCAAACATACTTCAAACAGGCATCAAGCAGAGCTCAAACAGACCTTAAGCAGACCTCAAACAGACCTTAGGCAGACTTCAAACAGACCTTAAGCAAACCTCAGACTGACTTAAAATAGTTTTGAAGCAGACTCCAAACTTCAAACAGACCATTATCAAGCCTTACGCAGATCTCAGACTTCAAAGAGACCTCAAACAGATCTCAGACTTAAAGCAGACCATTATCAGACCTCAAACAGACCCCAGACCTTAAGCAGACCTCAGATTTCTAACAGGCCTCAAGCAGACCACAGATGTTAAACACACTTCAAATACATAAACCTCAGACATCAACCATACCTCAAACAGACCTTGGTCAACTTTAAATGACCTCAGAAAGACGTAAGTCCTCAAACTGAATAATATCTCTGTTTGTGCACTAGTTGCCTTGGTTGTAATCATCTTCATTACCAGGTACATATATAGAGCAATGAATTAAGAAGTCAGGAAAGCAGTAGAAATGACACAAAAAACACAATTGTGTAAATATAAATTTATTTTTTACTACATATTTTCATACACCAGAATTTTGTGTGTCTCAGATGCTTTCAGATCTTGTTACTCAATGTAACCCCTTTCCTTCAACTGATCTATGATTTAAAATATCTCATTTACATTTTTTTTTGCAAAGTGGTTAAAAGATTAAGTCTGAAAACATATTCATTTGGGTCTTAGGGAAATATATATCCAGTATTCTTGTCTTGTGTATTAATAAAACCATGTGTTACAGCAGATATTTTGGGGAGACATTGGGAAAATCATCTGAGGTCCATTTAACGTTGGAGGTCTGTTTAGTTGTGGTTGAAGTCCACTTGACATCTGAGGTCTGTTTTATGTCTGCTTGAGGTCTTTTTGGGGTCTGTCTGAGGTCTACTTTACACCTGTTTGAGGTCTCTTTGAGGCATATTTAATGCTTGAGGTCTGTGTCGTTGCAATACCAGTGACAGTGATCAAGGCGAACAGAAGCATAGATGTTAAAGCTTTTTCTCGAAACATGGGGCAATGGTAAGCTATGTTGACTAATAAGTAAGAGTAAATGTACTCAAGAGTATGTTAAACTAACTAGGCTTATAAAAGGGCTTTTAGACATTTGTGTACTATAAAAGCCTGATTGGGCTTGTGCTGGCCTGATACATCCCAAGTTTCGTGGGTCTAACTAATGGTTCATAAATTATAACCAACAATGCCTATAAAAATGTTTTAGGGCCTAAAATGTTATATCTTCCAGCTTCTAGTCAAGGGTATTACCTACATACTGAATTTGAAGACCCTAACCATAATAGTTACTAAATTATAACCAACCATGCCTATGAAAGGTCGTTTGGCTTAATGTGTCATGCATAAATTTGCAGGGTCAGAAATGGTATCTATTTACTGGATTTCAATGGCCTATACCTAATAGTACCTAAATTGTAACCAATTATGCTTATATGGCTCAATGTGCCATACATACATTCTTGGGGTCAGAAATGATGTGTACATATTGGATTTCAAGGGCTTAACCCTAATGATTCGCAAGTGGCAGTCCACTATGTTTATGCTGACTGGTTGCTACCCATAAGTCAGGCTTGGTTTGGTCACATGCTGTGTGTTTGGAAATTGTTAGGCATAATATTAAGGGGCGTAGTTACGCATACAGAGATAAACATATTGATTTAAGAAACATGTTTCCGAAAACGTCTCCACACTAAACTACAGGCGTCAAACAATGTGGACTATGTTTGAATTTGGTGTGCTGTCTGGACCGCTCATATGCAGACCAAATGGAGTACCNATATTGATTTAAGAAACATGTTTCCGAAAACGCATCCACACTAAACTACAGGCGTCAAACAATGTGGACTATGTTTGAATTTGGTGTGCTTTCTGGACCGCTCATATGCAGACCAAATGGAGTACACGTGTGTGATGCGGTACATGGTAGACCCTAGCCGGCCTTCTCCTGTACATGACTGTTTCATTGTGATTTGCGGGAACACCTCTTCTAGTTGCCTAGGCGCACTGAAGAGGACTTAACTGCGAGAATTTTTGCCATCTGCCTTGACATTCAACAAACACACAGTATTTTTGACAAAGTGCATAACAATATTGTTGGCCATGTTAATGTCTACTTGCAATTTGGAAAACATCACTTCAAACAACTCCTGTAAAGGTGATCCATGCTTCAGATCTCTTTGTTTGTTCATGCGCTGTGATCAGTTGTTTGCTGACGCATGCAGGGATTGGGGACTGTCATCTGCTGTTCGCTTGCAGACCAGCTCTACTCTGGCCTGCACATGATTGGCCCAGGCAGTGCGCCGAATTCAAATAGTGCACACATGGTTTGACACCTGTAACTAGGTAGGGGGCGTTTCTGGATACATGTTCCTTAGATCAAAATGTTTGTCTTGGCATGTCCTACCACACTAAAAATTATGCCCAACAATTTCTGAACATCCAGTATACATTTAACATAATTACTTAAAAAAATTCTCAGTGACATTGCTATATGTGAGACAAGCAAGTGGAGAGCAGACACAGAAATTAACACNACAGGAATTACCAATTTGCATATTCTGACATTTTGTAAGAATTTGACTTGAAAACAGAAGACTGGAAATGTAGTACTTCATATATTTAATTTGTAAAAATCCCTAATGCATTGTTGTCCCTATAGTGAAAAATCCAGTATGTCGAAGAGCGAGTGTAGAGAAGATGATAGTTTGAGTAATTAGCTGTAGGTTTTGATGTCATGTATGAATTCACCTCTAAAAGATGTGTCCAATAAAATGCTTTATGCTATAATTTTATCCCTAAAATTTTAAATCTAAGAAAATATTGATTTAATAGTAAATTGATAGGCGTGTGTACATAGTAACTGAAAGAGAGACTTCTGCAGTGTTCCACAATATTCTATGTACGATTTAACTATGAAATAAAAATTTTTTTAATTGGTTGATTTCTATTTTATAAGAAGTAAAATAACTTATATTATAATAAGTTGCTTGGGGCATATCNTTTTTTTTAATTGGTTGATTTCTATTTTATAAGAAGTAAAATAACTTATATTATAATAAGTTGCTTGGGGCATATCCAAGTTCGTGAAGAATGGAGATCTTAATAAAAATAAAATTATTTTATTTTATTTCTATTTTATTTATAATTATATAAAATATACACAGCTATTATTTACAACATTAAACTTCCTGGCTCTACTGTTATTAACACTCATTATTCCTGTCAGTGAGTGCAATATTTATGCCAGTTACAATGATAATTAAAGATCTTGTCTTTATGCTAGCTAGAGCCACCTAATCCTCGCTTTTAGTTCCACATAAATGATCAAAATGTCCACTGCCATGCATTAACATCGTTCCACATGTCTGCCACTCATGCTTCAAGTACCACTTTCCCACAGTCCAGTTGGTCAGTCTTCACTCTCTACTTTCCCAATATTCACAGACTACACTAACTGCTCACTGCATCATCACTCATCACTCCAATGGTACCACACCCCTGGTGCTAATGGTCATACAAAGCTCCAGACAGAGTCAAAGTGTGTGTTTGTAATGTCATCTGTAAAACTCTTATGTTATTTAGGATACACCCATCACTTCTTCAACAATATGCCTCAGTGAGAGTGGAAAAAGACCCACAAAGACACATTTTGTGCAGTAAAAGAAATTCTCCAGTCAGACTCTCTGTTGGTACGTTATATTGTCACAAAACAAGTGACAAAAATAATTTTTCACAAATAGACACAGAAACTTTGTCTGTCATGTTCAGCATCGTTAAGTTCTGACAGTATGTAACGGTATAGCCATTCACAATTATTACTTACTACCAACCACTTTTTGTTTGCTGGAATCCACTGAGCAAACACCAGACATGCAATCCCTAAGATCACTGCGGTGGAGCCTATGGCTATCCAGATTTGATTATGATTATAAAATTTACTGTTGACCAGGGTCAATCATAGAACATGCAGATGCCTTAAGCAGGCTGCCACTAGTTGCTCCATAAATAAAAGTTCCCAGCTGTAGGGGACATTTTAATGTTGGAAGGACTACCAAACTCCCCAATCAAGGCTACAAGGATGGCAGGATTGATAAGAGACAGATCCAGTACTACATGCAGTCAAAAGGAACTCCAGTCTGGGGTGGCCAGGAAGTGGAGCAGTGATGAGAGAGAGCTCAGATCTTACTGGACCCCGCAAGCAGATTTTTCCCTCAATAAAGGCTGTATTCTCTGGGGAAATAACGTGATTATGACAACAGTACTGCAGGAGGACTCTCTGGAGATATTGCATGTTTTTCATGATAATATAATGAATTCAAAAGCAGTTGNACAACAGTACTGCAGGAGGACTCTCTGGAGATATTGCATGTTTTTCATGATAATATAATGAATTCAAAAGCAGTTGAGCAGAGTGACATGTAGTAGCCTAAAATGGACAAGGACATTGACAATGTTGTAGGACAGTACCAGTAGTGTCAATTGGTTCAAACTAATTTGCCAAAGCATGAGCGCATCGGCTGTGAGNATAATATAATGAATTCAAAAGCAGTTGAGCAGAGTGACATGTAGTAGCCTAAAATGGACAAGGACATTGACAATGTTGTAGGACAGTACCAGTAGTGTCAATTGGTTCAAACTAATTTGCCAAAGCATGAGCGCATCGGCTGTGAACAAAACTCAATACCATGGGCTATAGTTCAAATTGACTTCTTTGGGCCTTTCCTAAGCAGGGTTTTCCTGACTGCAGGGGATGCTTACTCAAAGTGGTCTGAGGTGAGAATTATTTTATCAATATCATCAGCAGCCGTAGTTTGGAAATTAAGAGACATACCTTCTGACATTCGTTTCACTTTTGTATTGTAGGAACCTACAAATTTTGCAAGAAAAACTGGAGTCAGGTTGATTCTATTGACACCATTACCTTGGTCAGGTGGCGACCAAGCAGGATGAGTAGTCCATGCTGTCAAGTGAAGCTCAAAAAGCTAGGCAGTGGTGATTGGCTGATCAAACTGGCAAGAATGTTCTTCACACTGCAATCACTCAGGTGTTGAGAGTCAAAAAGACTCCAGCTAATCTTGTAATGGGACATACTCCAAGTACAGTCTTGGACCAGATATGACCAACGGCTGATAACAGCATGAGAGTACTATCATCACAAGTGCCAGCAGGGAGCAGAAACCAGTGCTTCAAAGTGAGCAAGACTGTGTGGTATAGGCTTACGCTGGGCATGTGAAATGGTTACCAAGGAAATCACAGGGATATAAATTCAACATATATTTAGTAACAGATAATGTTGGTGACGAGCACAGGCACCATCTAGACGAGATCTTGCACAGAGGGTCAAGCTTATCAGCCGAGAGAAGAGGCAAGTCTCAAGGGCCACCACATGGAGTGGGAAGTGCTACTTGGCAAGGGAGCAACCAAGAAGTGTGACCTGTGCTCAACCCACGAGAATACAAGCACCCAGATGGTACTAAGGGGTGTACCTAGGTGGTGCTTTGCACACAACCTGCAGACGGGGTTATACAGTACTCTGTCAGAGGCCCATTCACCAGCAACAGTCAGCAGCAAGTGCCAGCAGTGGAAAACGTGCTACGTTGCTGAAAGGATGCAGGTGACACAAGTTTCTTCAGGTGATTTGGGGCATTGGAGAGCAGCGAGCATCAGGCTGAACAAGACACGCCACACAGTCATTGATGAGACAACAGCCACAGATATTAAAGGACTATGTGCAACAAGTAACAAGTTGCAAAGGTAAAGAAAAGTTGCTTGCCTGTTTCCAGGTGAGTAGCACGCTTCTTTGGCCTTCTTCTTGGAGGCGCGGCTTGGTTCTTGGGCGAATCAACGAGAGAGAGATTTAGTTATCGCGGCACTACATCTAAGTGTTGCAGCCAGCTGAGCGTACACGTTCAACCATCTCAAGCCTAGTCCCTTTGGGGTCAGCGGTTGCAACACTGAGCACCGAATAGGGACACTGTTGACTCACAACACGCACGACACCGTTACAGTTCCTAACGGGACTCCTTCCCCCTTCCCCTCCCCTCTCGTGGGTATGGAGTCGGTTGAGGGCCTCTTGCCTTGCCAGGGTGTGTCAGCGATGTCTACCTATTCTTCAAACCTACCGGCCGGTGCAGAGCTGGTGTCCGGGGACGGCACCACGGTTGCGGCCACTTACACGCCTAGCACTTCCCACACCACACCCACGAAAATGGACTGCGGAACGAACGCCGCAGAATGGAATATCACGCGCTCGCGCCTGAACCAGCAACAGGCACAAGAGAACCAGGAACAGGCACAAGAGAACCAGGAACTAGGAGCAGCAACGGCAGCAATGACCGGGATAATGGGCCAAGAAATCCAACGAAGCGACTCGCTGGAGAGGAAATGCCCTCGTTCATCGTCGTTAGAGACGACACCCCTAATTCTGGTTTCAAATCGGTATGGCACACTGCGCAAGGTTCACGACACCGTGAACCAGCCCGGTTCCTCAAGCCAACCCCAGGCCACCTCTCACACACATCCGAGTGCCACTCAACCAAGGCACCCCAAAGCTTCACCAAAATTTTTACTGATCATTTTGGACACCAGCAACTATGGGTTGTTGGTGAAGAAACTGAGGGCCATCAGCCCTGCCAGGTTCACTATTAGTGTCGCGCGCAACTGACTGCACATTGTGGCAGCCAATGCGCAGAAACACAAGGACGCCGCGACACTATTGGAAGCAAACAACTTCCAGTACTATACATATAGTACTACAACCGAATAGCCCCAGAAGCTCGTCTTCGACCTCACAGAAAACACCACCATTGAGGACATAGGAGAGGATCTTCAGGCACTCGGGTACCAGGTGACTGATATCTATCAGGTTAGAAAAAAAGTCTCTTACCCACAGGACCACACCAAACAGTGGCTGCAACCAACATGCTTCTTTTGCGTCACGGCCGCGAAGAATGACACAATTCCCCCACTTGTCCAAGTCAAAAGATTGAACATGACCGTAGTTCACCTCGCATATACCGTAAGCGGTTGTCCTACGTCACACAATGCCGAAACTGCTTCGCGCTCAACCACACGCGCAATTTATGCCATATGCCAATAATCTGTCGTCATTGCACCGGCCATCACACCCAGGACGCCTGTCCCAATACCACAAAGAACCCTGTCAGCAGAAATTGCAACGGCATGCACGCAGCTTCTTTAAAGCTGTGTCCACAATTTCTAGAAATCGTGCAAAAGAGGCAAAACGCAGCAGAAAAATCCCGGGCGCAACCACGAATTTCAAGGCTAGTTCCTGCTCTGGCCATGTATCCTAAGATCTTCGACGCAAGGAATCTTCCACGCGAACGAGCATTCTTTCGCACAAGTGATTAATGGGTGTCCTCAAAACATTTGTGTCCCCGCACACAACCCTGTAGTTTTCTATGAGAAAACCACACCTGTCTACCACCACCCTCCTTCCCCTCCCCAATCACGATCCCAACCCACATCCTCAAGTGCTCCTAGTGACATGTGGTCAGCCTTGCAGGACCTGCATGAACTCCTGCAGTTCCTCAAGGAGGCAAACTTCACTGCCATGATGGTCCACTACC
Organism: Clitarchus hookeri; assembly: GCA_002778355.1. NCBI lineage: Eukaryota > Metazoa > Arthropoda > Insecta > Phasmatodea > Phasmatidae > Clitarchus > Clitarchus hookeri. Next base: position 155,295 of record NQII01002454.1, on the reverse strand, counting down.
TGAGGCAAGCGAGAGCTACCTCAAACCAAATTGAGAAATCCATGCTTCTGCTGGACGCCCTGGCAAGTTTCAGAGGTCCTTAAATGGTCTCACGACCCCCAGTAGTCCCTGGTACCCTTTCCCTACTGTACTGGAACAGTAATGGTGTTTTTCCCCAACTATACGAGCTCGAAAGAGTGTTGGAGACGTACGGAGTGGAAATTGGCCTAATCCAAGAAAAAAACTTACTAAACAAACGTTTTACTATAACATATTATATTAATTATAGAAACGATAGGATATCTCAAGGCGAGGGCACCTTAATCCTAGTTCATGATAAGCTACAACACCACATAAATAAAGATCTGAACTGCAAACATATAGAATCAACATCAATAAATATAAATATAGGCCACATAGCTATTATGCCAGTCTACGCCTCGCCTTGCANTGGACGCCCTGGCAAGTTTCAGAGGTCCTTAAATGGTCTCACGACCCCCAGTAGTCCCTGGTACCCTTTCCCTACTATACTGGAACAGTAATGGTGTTTTTCCCCAACTATACGAGCTCGAAAGAGTGTTGGAGACGTACGGAGTGTAAATTGGCCTAATCCAAGAAAAAAACTTACCAAACAAACGTTTTACTATAACATATTATATTAATTATAGAAACGATAGGATATCTCAAGGCGAGGGCACCTTAATCCTAGTTCATGATAAGCTACAACACCACATAAATAAAGATCTGAACTGCGAACATATAGAATCAACATCAATAAATATAAATATAGGCCACATAGCTATTATGCCAGTCTACGCCTCGCCTTGCAAACCACTCACCCAAGAAGACCTCGATAAAATAACGAACCAGCCTCGTCCGTTCATAATCGCAGGTGATTTTAATGCTAGGCACACTCACTTGGATGGCAACGATGATACCACATCAGGTAAAACTCTCTTTTCCCACGCACAAAGCACTCCATATATCATAAAAAATCCCCAAGCGAACCCACACATATTTCCGCAAATTTAAGGCATCGCCCCAACATAATAGACAACAAATATAAATAATCTGGATATCAAAATGGAAGTGCTACACGAATTAAACTCCAATCACCTGCCAGTACTTTGTAATATAGATGCACAAACTCTCAAACACCCAAACCCCATTCTAACTAAAACCCCAGTAACTGACTAGCAGGTTTTAAAATAGAACTAGAGGAAACTTTTGACCAGAAAAGTCTTCCAATCACATCCCAGGAAGATATAGATCCGGTCATAGAATTACTAAACACAACAATAAAAGTAGTTCTTAATAATAACACTAAATTTTTAAACAGACGAGAATTCCTGCGTCAAAATCTCCCAGAAATAGACATACTTTTAATAGAAAAACAACAGACAAGGCACGATTACCAGTGAATCAGAATGCAAGAATTTAAAAATAAATACTATAAACTAAAGAAAAACCTTAGAACACAAATAAATAACCTTCGCATAAATAAATGGGAAACATTCGTCACCGAGCTCGCTGATAATCCACAAAAATTTTGGAACATCTTGCGCACCCTAAGATGTATCACTAGGAAAACCCCGTCACTACCAATAATCATACCCAGCGGACTAAAATATAACCCGGAGGATAAAGCCGAGGCAATTCACTAGAGGAACAATTCATGATAAATAATGATCTCGGTGACATATATTTTACTAGAGATATCAATACAACAGTAACAAATTTTTTAAACACACAACCCACAACTGACCCGGATCTAGTCACACTACCAGAACTCCTTTTCACTCTTAAAATAGTAAAAGCAAGTAAGGCGCCAGGGCCCGACACAATAAAACACAACACCCTAAAAAACCTACCTTACCCCAAACCCGGGAAAAACCCCTCACTTCCACAAAACCGGGGGCCAATATCACTGCTCAGCTTGCTGAGTAAGATATTGGAAAATATGCTGCTAACTAGGCTCAAAAAACACACAAAAATTAGTGGCATAGTTCCGGATATCCAGTACGGGTTTAAAGTCAAACTCTCCACAGTTCATGCACTCACTAAGTTTGCAACTGACACAATCGAAGCAATTCTCGAACATAGGTACACGCTAGCTGTTTTTCTAAATGTAGCGAAGGCTTTTTTTTTTGACAGTTTGGATACAAGACTTCCTGCAAAAACTTATAAATTTCTGATTTCCTGACTGTTACATACACTTACTAAATAACTATTTCTTAAACAGAAAATTTTTTGTCAGCATAGATAACTTTAATTCTTCTATCCGCCAGCTCACCGCAGGAGTGCCACAAGGATTTGCACTTTCACCTTTTTTGTATAACATATTCACTTCGAATATCCCGCACCCACACTGCTCAGTTCAAATGTACGCAGACGACACAGTAATTTTTGCACACGACAAAAGCCATATATACATACGCATATGTACATACAAATACAGCTCGACGAGCTGGGCCAGTGGTTTGACCATTGGAAGATAAAAATAAATGCCGAGAAAAGCCAAGCGTTAGTTCTAACCCGCANATACGCATATGTACATACAAATACAGCTCGATGAGCTGGGCCAGTGGTTTGACCATTGGAAGATAAAAATAAATGCCGAGAAAAGCCAAGCGTTAGTTCTAACCCGCAGGCGAAAATTTGTAGCTAAACCAATAAAATATAACAATGTCAAAAATCCCTTCTCTAAAACTGCAAAATATCTAGGGCTAATAATAGATACTAAACTGCACTGGGACGCTCACATAAAACAAACAAAACAACTTGCATATGCAAAATTAAATAAACTATATCCCCTGCTTAAATGCCCCAGGTTAAATAAAAGACTTAAATTACTAATTTACAATTCCATCGTCTGCTCAGCTCTAATGTACGGGAATGAAGTGTGGGGAAACGCAGCTAATTGATTACAAATCGTTCAAAATAAATACCTAAGAATAATTGGCGATGCCACAAGATCAAGATCCACGAGACTCTGCGATCTCCACTCCACACTTAAAGTGCAGTGTATTAACGATAAACTAATTCAACAAAACAATAAGTTTGGGGTGGAGCTTTATTTAATTATAAAGACCTAAAATGACGCTTAAAAATAATTAAACAAACACACACTCGAGCAACACCACAACAATTGTGAATACCAGTAAATCCAACAAAACTTTAAATATTGGGATTAACTATTGTTATGTTTCCAGTAGGTTCCGAATAATTATATTAAATTCAAACAACACACAACACATTACGAGTTTAAACACAACATAACTTCAATATATTTATATATTTTATATGTTATACTCACACATTTTAACAAGATATTTTATTATATAAATTATTGTATATTATATATCAAACAAATACTAAAGTCAAACAACTATTATAATTAATTGCTGCCAACTTAGAATCACAACAATTAAACAATTACACAACTATTTATTTATTTATTAACGTAAATTTGCAGTTCCTTGCCTCCTTGACCATCTTCCAGACAAACTGCAATATTTCGGCTTAGAATCCGCTTTAACAAAACCAAAACCCCAACGAAGTACTCCGGTCTTCGCGGCGATTCTTAACAAGTCCTGAATTTTAAAATTCCAATTTTTTAGGAACCAGTCCTCTTCTTTCCCTCCACAGGCAGGGAAGAAGAGGAAACAGTTAATGGGTACCAGGTCCCCTGGTGCTACCCAGGGGTCCTTCAACAAAAATGACTGCTGGCTTCACCACAGTTAAACAGTTTGATCAACAGCCAGGCGGGACAGTCTAGCTGTCCCCAACCTGGGTGCTAGACATGCTATACGATTGGGATGACAAGAGCTCTCACAAGGGCTTGTACGTCCCCCGCGCTGAGGGAGTAGCATACCGGTGATGCACAATGGCAGCGTAACAAGTTGCAGTATTTTCCTTTTTGTACTGTATGCAGTAGTGGAGTTATAGGCTATTTGGGGTAAAGTGAGCACTTTTGAAAGCCCTCTCCTTTGGAATAATAGTCAATAAATATATTTTATTTTAGCCTTAGATGTTAAGTTTTGAGTGTGGTGGAATATACACACTGTGTTTATTACATACATGGCGGTATTTATTTTAAATGGTGGTTAAAGGATAAAAAAAGGAAAAATGATCTAGGGCCTCAAAAGTGCTCACCTTACCATGAGCAGCCTATAGTGTTAGGTGTATGTTAGTTTTTAATCAGATACTCTTGGATAGGAAGAGGTGTTATGTATGTATCCAGGGAGAGGTTGGCAAAATCTGGGTGCCTAATCATTAAGTGGGCTACTCAGTTTTGGCGGGCAAGCCTTGTGGTGATGTAGCTCAGGCAGCTGTTTGAGATGCCGCAGTGAGACTATGTTCCTTTTTGAACCAGTATATAACAGTGCATCACGTCATTATCAGCAGAGATGTAATGCATACAATGAGAAACTATTTACTTCTTGAATGATTTTTAATTTGTGTTTCAGTTTTTTCTTCTTATATCTCTTTATATGTAATTAGTAAGTCCCTACATGTCACTTCCCAGGACATGATCAGCCATTTGTTGATGTTTACAGGAGACTTGATGCACGAGGAAGCCATCTTGGACTGGGTCTTGGACTTGCATGAGACTACACCAGATGTCATTGAGAATGTTGACAGAAAGACTCTGCAAGTCCTTATACAGGATGTTGAACACTTGGCAGTTTTCTTTTGTAAGTTACAATATGACATATTCTAAAAGTTTGTCAAATATATTGTCTAACCAAAATTCCTGTTGGCTCTACAGTCAATGTGTGTAATTCCTTTGATTTTAATTAAAGTTTGAATATCCAACATTTTAATAAGTTAATAATGGAATTTTACTATTTCTCTTTTGTAACGAAATGAAATTAATATTTTGTGGTTTCTGTACGTCACTTAAAATCTTGCAATCTCAGATACTTTTATAAATAGTAATCTACATGTGTGTATTATATTCATGTTTGCATGAAATCTGTATGGTGTGCTACAGATGATGACAAATGTGAAACGTGCCCAGGGATTCTGGAAAAACTGGAGACAATAGATGATGACACAGATGAGCATGGTATTCAGTTTGTTAAGGCTAAGGATTCCAAATTGGCATCAGAGATTGGAATTTTCAGTTTCCCAGCATTGGTGTATTATGAGACAGGTGTTCCAATCATGTACAATGGTGAGAAATACTTTNTGGAATTTTCAGTTTCCCAGCATTGGTGTATTATGAGACAGGTGTTCCAATCATGTACAATGGTGAGAAATACTTTATTTTTAACCATTGATGAGTTTTTATTCTGTTTAAGCCATTATCTTACATACATGTTGACTATAAAAAAATTTATATAAATTACTGTTTTCTTTATTTAGTGAATAAGCTCGAAACATTTGTACCACAGATATACAGCTGCAATACAGTCATAGTGATCAACAAGAATAAACACGTAAAAGTTTTTCGGTAGGTTCTCCATCAAGGAAATGTTTAATCAGTTATTTAAATTGGTGATTTAGATACATTTTTCCCCCCCCATCAGAATAGGAATGTAAATGTTTAGGTATATATGCAATTTTATAGTAATTTTGTAATGTTCTCATTTCTTTATGTATTTGGTTTAACTTCTGAAATTTTGGATGGTCATTAAATTATTTAATATAGCATATATGTATAAAATTACTACTGTTTTTATATGTTAGCAGTTGTTATATCTGTTGGATTAAAGTTTATGTATACTAGGAGTGACTATTAAAGACAGCTCTTACAATCAAACTGACAGACTGATTTATAGCTTGTGTGTACTATAATAATTCATAATTTATGTTTGAANTGGAATTTTCAGTTTCCCAGCATTGGTGTATTATGAGACAGGTGTTCCAATCATGTACAATGGTGAGAAATACTTTTTTTTTTAACCATTGATGAGTTTTTATTCTGTTTAAGCCATTATCTTACATACATGTTGAGTATAAAAAAAGTTATATAAATTACTGTTTTCTTTATTTAGTGAATAAGCTCGAAACATTTGTACCACAGATATACAGCTGCAATACAGTCATAGTGATCAACAAGAATAAACACGTAAAGGTTTTTCGGTAGGTTCTCCATCAAGGAAATGTTTAATCAGTTATTTAAATTGGTGATTTAGATACATTTTTTCCCCCCATCATAATAGGAATGTAAATATTTAGGTATATATGCAATTTTATAGTAATTTTGTAATGTTCTCATTTCTTTGTGTATTTGGTTTAACTTCTGAAATTTTGGATAGTCATTAAATTATTGAATATAGCATATATGTATAAAATTACTTCTGTTTTTATATGTCAGCGGTTGTTATATCTGTTGGATTAAAGTTTATGTATACTAGGAGTGACTATTAAAAACAGCTCTTACAATCAAACTGACAGACTGATTTATAGCTTGTGTGTACTATAATAATTCATAATTTATGTTTGAANGACAGCTCTTACAATCAAACTGACAGACTGATTTATAGCTTGTGTGTACTATAATAATTCATAATTTATGTTTGAATAATCAAGCAGCATTATTTAGCTAAAATGATTTCGTCAAGTTCTCAAAAAGGAAGCTATGGTTCTTACAAAATCTGTTAGAGAGGTAAGTGCTGTAGTGTAAGCAGTTGTACTTGGAGGACTGTGATTATTATCATGAAGTATATGACTCCAAGAAACATTGTAACTACATAAATACAGTATACTTGGTAGTTTATTGTTAGTAATGGAGGTTGGCTATTTAAAACTAAGAGGTCTTATCACTGCTGCTAAAGCGATACACTGTTTACAATTACAGTGTGTGCATTCACATCCACAATATTTCATGCTCCAAAGTTTTGTATCTGTCAGTGAGTATAAAATATGTAAATTAGTGTTTACACTGAAAATACAATTTGTAACTTTAATAAGTACCTAAATTATTATGTTTTTGAAATCTAAATTCTGTTTCTCTGATATATTTGGAATAGATATTACCAGTTTTAGTGTGATATGTAATTAATTTGTTTCTTTAGAAACTATTTGTACTCTGAAAAATTCACTTATACTCTATTTTTGTTGCTGAAATTTTTTAGATAAACTATTATTACAAAGGCACTGCACAGTTTACAGTTTACTGGACCATAGTAATTAAACATGTCTCTGAAGCAAAATAATTATGATGCAGGCCTAAAAGAACCGTAAAAAGATAGACTGACAAGTACTGTTTCACTGGTGTCTTGGAACATGATTCGCGGTCTGCCATTGAGCACAAATAGAGGTTTTCTGCATGTGATGAATCCTCTTAAGCTTGCACTATGAAAATATTGAAGTAATGATGACATGTATATTTAATACTGTTTCTGTTTTCGCAGGAAATCTTAGGAATGAGGGAAAAGTCCTGAAATGGTTAATTGAGCAGAAAAGTAAGAATTTAAAGTTAAGACTTTTATTACTTGAAAATGTTTTGTTCTAAATGCACAAAAATTATTTTTTTTTTTGTTACATTCTTCTAGGTGCTAAACTTCATAAGACTGACTCATTCATGCTTCAGCAGCGCTTCAATCCATAATTTTTTTTTGTCATTCATGAACCACATTAGTAAAACAATCATTGATGTTTCCTTTAATTTACAAATGTTACATAATTTTACATATTTTTAACAAAAAATGTTATTTAAAATTAATGTAAATTTAAATATATTCTTGTGTAACAGTTGATGGTTCCATGGATACGAGTTGCTGAACATTGTAACATATTCACTATTGCATATTTTCAGCAAGAAACATTAGAGTCTAGTGCTGCTTTATCCAAACTAATCAGGCTCTAACTCAGGACTGGAACTTATGGCAAAACAAAGAAGTGTGGTCAGGTACTATTTAGGTGTAAAGTAGCAGTCAAGTAAAAACTTAACTGCAAGAATGTTCATATTTTTTGCCACAATCATTTAGTTTTTCCCCGTAGAAGAATAACAAAGTAATCATGGGGAAAAAAAACAAATTTAAAATGTTCAATTAAATTTTTTTTTTTTTACTTTGTCATTTTTTTACAAACCTTATGAGCTTTTAGTGTCATTTATTCAAACTACTCTGAATTTAACTTCCACAGAGACCTATTAAAAGTGCAAATATTTATGTATATATCACACATCTGTGTGTGTGTGTGTGTGTATGTGTGCATGTTTTTGTTAGAATAGGATAACAGAGGAGGTGAAAAGAATGAATAAAATTTATAGGTCTTTGTATAGTTTGGGGGCTTCCAAAAAAATATGTTGCTTCAAAAAAATTTTCTCCATTTCATTGAATTATAAAAGAAAAGTTGTTAATACAATGTTCATATTGAACGTAATATTGCCAAGTTTTGATTCTACAACTTTCACAGTTTCCAGAAAATCTGTCATTAATTCTAAGGGTTTTTATTGGAATTTAAAGTGATTTGTAACCACCCTCAACCCCTATATGCATAAATTGTATTAAAATTGTATGTAAGCCATTTTTTAAGGGCTCTCGTGGCAAAGTAACGTGTTAAATAGTAAGACCCCTTATTTTATGAGGTCTCACAGTCCCCAAGAAAGACTTCATAAGTGTGCTCTCTTCGTAAAATCAAAAATAACCAATTTTGGCCCCTAAAATTTCCAAAAATTTGCGTATAATTTTTTACTCCCATCAGGTTCCTGTTTAACTATCCCTGGCATCAAATCAGCATGATTTATGAATGAAATATTTATTTTATTTTATTGGCAGATATCTGAATTAAATGATATTCCAAAAGTGTATATTTGACCTCCCCTTATTGCCAAAAATGTTTTTAAACATTAGACTGTGCATAAGTTTTACCAAGCACGACTTGTGAGAAAATTAGATGATTTGTCAAATGATAATTTATTCTAATAAACACAACTCTTCTGGGTAAACAGATATGTAAGGGCATATATGACATCCCTTTCTCGCCAAATAATGCGCAAGCACAGTGCCTGAGTGCAGCATAACTCATGGCATGGGAAAATAAGAGGATGTGGTTTTGAATTACACTCAAACCTCATTTATCCTGTGCCCGTTTCATACAGGTACCTCGTTCATAAGGATAAATTTTTGGTAGCCATAAAAAATGGAAAAAAAAATTAGTCAAAAAATGATTAAAAAGAAAAAAAAAATTGCTGTGAAAATCTATTAAAACACATAAGAATGCTGCAACATTTGAAAACAATATGTGTTGTATGGACTCTGTCCTCATGCAGTGTGTCACATGGTGAAAATAAAAAAACAGCAGAAATTAATTAAAATGTGCAGCACACGAGCAATGTTGTTGACCTGTCAGCTGTTGTACAGTGTCGCCTTTGCTGGTGCAGTTTTCTTTTCCATGTCGTAGTTTTCTGCACAGCACAGCACATTCTACACCCCGCCCCATGGCAGCAGCGCCAACCATTGTCACTGCTGAGGCATGCCATAAGAGGCAAAAAATAAATAATAACGCAGTCTTTAACCCTCCTTTTTTTACCTCACTTGTTTCACCCATCTTGGTCTCACATTATTCCTGAGGAGTTTGCTTGTTGTTACATATGTTTTTGACTGCCTAATGCTATAATAATTCGGATTTTTGGCTTTTAATCACTGACTATGATTTGGATTTTGGTTACATTTGTTTGAATTTCTATTTATTCATGACTTTATCTATGTTATTTTACTTGGATTTAGGTTTTCGACACATTTTTCGGATTTATTTTATTTTAGTTGTTGATGACCTACCCTACTTTTTGGACACATTTTTTTATTACAACTCTAACATGAGTGGAAGCAAGAGGTGGGCCATCACACACATGCAAAAAACATGAAATTATGCAGCAGATTGATGCAGGCACATACTTGCAATGTTTTTGTAAACGTCCTCTCCCTCCTTTCCACGTGTCATTAAAAGGAAGCTGCTTGATTTAATAATGTCTCTGCCAAAAGTTGGCAGAAAAACAGGTCTAAGATCACGTGTTTCTACAAGCGGTATATTCCTTCATTTTACGTGTAATTATAGGCAGAAAATACATAGTGCTGCTGTTGTGTGTTAACAGTATTCTAAATAAAATGGTGCCCACTCCCCTAATGCATCATATTTTCCCATGGCAATACCACTTACTTCTTCTTCACCAAACTTTAATAATGCCAAACTGTAAGGATGATGAGAAAAAATATTTAATGGTAAGTGGTAATATCTTGTATTAAATTTCTTGTTTATGTGTTGTAATGTTTGTAGTACTGCTAACGTGTTGTTCAGTAGTACTCATTAAAGCCACCTTTTGTGACCAGAAATATTGTTCTGAGCCAGTTGTCATTTACTACATTTTAATTAAAACATGTTTATTAATTGAAATAACTTTACTTTTAATATATGGATCTTTTATTTTTCTGTGATAATATGTTTCAAAAAGTAATTTGCTCCTGATGCAACATTTGATTCAAGATTGTAACAGCATTGGTTTTTCTTTTTAAATATATTTTTATCTGCTAGATATACAGTATACACAGTTTTGAAGTGAAGATGTTAACGTTATTATTTTATTAACATAAAACATTTCATTTCCTCACAGTAAATTTAAACACAGGCCGCATTGCCACTGTTGTGTTAGGCATATGTAGGACATTGCGGTTTGCTTTTTAGTTAATTTTAGCTCGCTTAATAATGTTTTCTGCATAACTGAGGTACAGTTTTGCTCAGAATACATCACCCTATTGAATTAATTTATACTTCATCAATGAAAACAATATAAGATGTCTTATTTCCTTGCAGGAATTGTAAACATGGGCTGTATCGCCACCATTGTGTTAGGCATATGCACGACTTTGCTGTCTGCTGTTTTGTTCATTTTAGTTTGCTTAAAAGTCTTTTCTTCATAACTGGGATATCATTTTACTCAGAATGCATTGCCGTAATATATATAAATTTACATTTCCTCAATAAAACCACATAATTTTTCCATTAGAGACCTGTGAACATGAGGCCATGTACCCAGTTATCAAAATATGCTGTTTGGTCGGGGGGGGGAGGGGCACATGGCTCGAAATTCGGCTGTTTTGGTTCATATGGACAACTTGGTCTTGCTGACAAATTTTGGGGAACTGTGAGTGTCTGTAAAATTGAGGTTTGACTGTTATTAGTTATTGGAGGTGGTAAAGAAGCAAATCCTAATGACTGCATTTTATCACTCCTGTCTCAAAAACCACATGTTTTAAAATGAAATAAAAGGTAAATGTGTATCAAACAAGACGCCCATTGACACAGTGAAAATGTACATGCCTGCACTTGACTTTGATGGATAAGCTTCAGCTATTTTCGGTTGATACATTAGCACAACCAGTATGACCTTTTTTCACGACTTACAAGGCAGGTGTGAAGGCAGATGGTTGCCTAGCAGCCAGCATGGCGTCCTTGCATCCTCCCTGCTGTGGCCAACCAGGTAAGGGTGAAATACCAACTTCCACCAATTTTTTTTTCTTTTTCATATTCTGGCACTCACATTATGGGCAATGATATTACATGACAGCATTACATATTTTATTTTTTCTTTTAATGATGATGTCTTCACAGTTGCTTAGTTAATCATTAGTTAGCTAACATTTAACATGCCTACAAGGCATGCATTTCACTGCAGAGGAAGTTAGACCTCACCTTCAATGTTAGGGAGGGAAGTGTACCCACAGACCCCTGGTCATAATCACTGCCACATGGAGATGCGACACAGAGGCCTGCCTCTGCTGCTTCAGGATTCCAGCTCATCCTAGAAGCTGTGAGATGGGACCATTGCTGGTGCCAATCACTCATCCCCTTGAAGTTATAGTTCCTTCTTTGCTTAGTGACAGCTGGCTGCTTATACTGGCGTCATAAAGAAAAATATTTTAACCAGTGTCTATATTTTTTAAATTTTATTTTTAAATTAATATGTACCGTAATTAAATTATTAACAAATATCTTGTAACTTTATTGATTTCTTGTACACTGTTAACCATTTTGGTGAAATCTAATAAGGTTCTTGAGAGTTTAACTACAAATTTCAATTTTAATGGACAGTATTTACAGATAATTAGATTTTATTTTTTTGCCTGCTTATATTCATTTAAAATATGTTTCATTCATACAGACCTCTTAACCAGTTTATTTGAATATTTATTTTATTTACGTGCAGACACCACACTGGTTCATTAATTTTTATGAAATTTTATACCTTCAAATTTTAAACTTGCAGAGAAATTTTTGGTCAAAACCAGTTATAAAGTAGAAAATATTTTCTGGATTTGTTGATCGCAGCAGAAATCTTTATGGTAGGAATAGCGTAAAATTTTGAGCAATCTTGTAATGAACTTTAATGTTTGTGGTGTAATAACAGAGAGTGTTTTATCAATTATGTTAGCTGATAGTTGTTCTGAAGACTGAAGGTTAACTTAATCTATTATAACTCTATGTTTATTTGTGCAACAAATGTTCTGGATTTTTATAAGAATATACACAAAAATTAAATTTTAAGCAACCAGTATCTTTATGTGAGATACTTTAAAAACATACTTTAAAATGCTTGAAGCAAAAAAATTTTACTTTTGATAATACCACCCTGCATTTCCTTGAATGTAAGGAACCAAAGAGTGTGCAATGCAAAACATAATGGCCACACTTCTTTGCCCTTGTCAGTATAATACAGTAGAACCCCACTGATATGACCCCTCATGGTTTCCGGTAATGGGGTCATTGGTGAGGAATCATCGTAATAGATGGTTTGGGAAATTTTGGAATAAGTCCATGTTAAATTGTTTCTAGCACAAAAATTATAAGTTTTTTAAGTTAAATTAAATGTATTTTAATAAACAGATTTTCAAAAAAAAATTATTTTCTAGAAGGGCATCTTGAACCTTCCCTTGTCACCAAAAGTGCTTATTAACATTGTGCAGCACATAAGTTTTACCAAGAGCAAAGTCCATTTTCAGTGCCTTCTAGTGCAAAAATCAGATTTGTTATTAAAGTTAATTTAATTCAATAGGCAGACATCTTTCGGAAATAAATGATACCTAGAAAGGCATATCGGACCTCCTCTTGTCAAAAGCATTTACTAACATCGAGCTGAGCATGAGTTTTATAGAGTGTGAAGCTCATTTTCAGTTGCATCTTGTTGGAAAATCAGAGGATTTGTTATTAAATTGTTCATTTATTTCAGTATACACAACTCTTCTGAATAAACTGATATCATGTAAGGGCATATAAGACACCCTTTGATGCTTAATAATGTGCAAACACCTTGCTTGAGCATGGCATTACTCGCGGCAACCATAAATGGAATTTTACAGGAAAACCAGAGCATGTGGTTTTGAATTATTAATTATTGAAGGTTGTAAAAAAATAGATCTTGATGGACATATTTATTTGCTGCTGTCTCAAAAATTCACACTTTTTTAAATGATACAGTAATTACTTCAAAAGGTAGATGTCTGTTACAAATAACATCCATATCTATGATGCAAACGTACACCTGCTTAGAGGAATAAATTTAGGCTGCTCTGTGTTTGGCTGTTTTCTGCACAACCTGTGTGACCTTGCTTGTTTCCACTCCGACCATAGTAGGCGAGAAGGGGATGGTTGCCTAGCAACCAGTGTGGCATCCATAGTCTCTTCCTTTCATGGCTTCGGTGGGGGTAAAGGGAGACTGTGGAGAGGTCGTCACTGTGTCTGGGCTGGAAGTATTTCCCTCCCCTTCCTTATTCCACGTACAGTGCATCATGAAAACCGTTTCTGTTTGTAAGCTGCTATCTCAGCTGCAATTTTTAACCACATTTAGTGACATTTTATGGCATGATAATAAAGATAAATGTACGCTGCATAGACCTGTACTACTTTAAGAAATGCTCATTTTCATCATTTTCAGTTTCAAAAATTTTATATAGAAACTAGTCTTTGGACATGTAAAGTTCCATATGCCACTCGTAAGCAGGCACCACAAAAATATATGGTTTTTTTTTTTTTTACCAAAGTTCCCATGGTTTCTCAAAAATGAGTTTTAAAAGAGAGATTGTCATAATGAAAGGGGTCACCTCAGTGAGATTCTACTGTAGTTAGTGGTATTACTAAGTGCTCTGAACTATGTGATATTACATTTATTTTGGCTGTTGGCAATATACATTTAATATCCTCCTAGCGTTTGATGTACATTGTGTTATAATTTTTGTGCTTCAGTGTCTTTGTCCTTCCATACGCATGCAATTAATTGGTGTTGATTGTCTCATGTAATGCTGTGATTTCGTTAAAATTAAATGAATAACACAAAACTGTGAGGAATTGTGAAAAAAAATTATGCATGACTTTTGCTGCATATTGCTACGCTTTTCTTCATAAAACTTAAAGAAACTAGGAGTGATATGAATTTATACTGCCATCACTAAAATGTCACTAGAGTATTTCATGACATGCCCATTGCTAATGTTATGTAGATGATGACGACGATGATGATGACGATGATGATGATGATGATGATGACGACGATGATGAANATTTCATGACATGCCCATTGCTAATGTTATGTAGATGATGACGACGATGATGATGACGATGATGATGATGATGATGACGACGATGATGATGAAGATGATGATGATGATGATGATGATGATGATAATAATAATGCTGTCAAATCAGTAGTTTCAGGTAATTTATCAAAGATCCTGGAAACTTATCTAGAGAAATTTGGCACTGTCAGAGTCTTGAAACTAAACTACATGTGACAACTTTTAACGTGCATAACAATCATTGACATCTTGACATTATTAGTACATATGATTGTACTAATATTTTTCATGAAATAGCAATTCAATATTAAAGATCTCTGTATTTCAAATGCTATGTTTTGATCTTTACAGTTTTACCCTGGTGTATATACTATGTAATAACATAGTTGAAAGCATATCATATATTTTATAGGTATTTTAAAATTCTATTATGCAATATTAATATGATTGTTACTACTGCAACTAAATATAGGTTTTACACAAAAGTGAGGCAAAAGAAAACGATTCGGTTTTTTTTAGTACTATGGTAATTAGAAAGGGTAAGAGGAGGTAGTCACAGTACGGCACTTAATAATTCATCTTCAGATATCTTCAAGTTCCTCAGTGCCACTAATGCTTTATTATAAATACAGTACACAGACAATATTGCACCCAAGAGGGCTAACTAATTTTACCCCTTTTTTTTTGCATTTTCCATAATCTGTCAACAGAATAGTATCTCCTAGAAGTATAAAATAAGGTATCCCTGAACATTAGTTACTTGAAAGAAACAGTATATTTTTGTGTTGCTGTATATAATTGCTTATCTCCACTCCACGTTTCAGACCTATGTCGCATGTTTATTGGCACACACCTGTGATATGCTTATATGTGCAGTTAACACTTGTGACAGCTTTTGTGAATTCTGACTACAACTAGTTTTAGTCTGAAGAACAAGAAAAACTGGGATGCCCATCTAATATCGTATAAGGGTACTTCTGAATCTTAAAACTGCTTAACCATGATGATTGTGGAACATCATGGGCTTTCTGATGTAGAAGTCTGTTGAAAACGAGCACCATGTTACCTCAAGATAGTCCACAATTTGGTTTTGTTCTTAAAGGATAGGTTTCTGTTTTCAGTAGGGTGTTGAAAAGCATCCCAGACATGCTCTTTAATATTCTAATCAGGTGAGCAAGGGTGTCATGATGTGGCAGCTCTGGACACATGTGACACATTTCCTTGTGGAAAAGGCCAAAACTTTCAGTATAAATGCACAATTGGAATGGCTGTAATTTGTCAGTAAGGATGGGCACATAACATTCGCCGATCACAGATATTTGTAGACATACAAGGGGTCCTAATATTTGCAAACTGAACACACATGGACTCTTTCAGCTGCTTGAATCACTTGGAAAGCAATGCTACAGTTTCCATGCATCAGATGGCCAATGGTAGAGTTTCCAAGACTGAACAAAGTGGATAGCTGTGTGTCATGCAGNGAACCTGAGAGCTGTTACTCCGTTCATTGATTATTTTAGTGATTGGAGCCCCTCCCCGGTATCTCAATAACTTTTCTCTCTGCTCGTGGAGCAAGGTGAGTAGAAACACAGACAGGGACGAATGTGGTTGCAGTACTAATAGGCTTAGCAGATGTCAGCGAGTTGATGCTTTGCAGCAGTAATTGGTGTAGGCCTGCTAGGCTCTTGATGATGGTTAGGCAGGGTCGGTGGCAAGGGTGATATTAGCATTGTTACATTGAACACCCTGGACAGTAGGAAGCTGTTGAACTGGAGTTGCTGGTCCTGGATGGTGTCTGCCAGGAGGTGGATGCTAAGGTGTTTCTGGTCCGTAGACGAGCAGCGTTCTCATGCAAGTGGGTATGAAAAACACTCTGCCAGTTAGCCATGTGTCTCACAGATTGTTGAACTTGAGCAGTGACTATTCTCTCAGCCTTTACCCTCCCTGCTGTATGGTGGGACATGTGGCAAGGTAAATGCTCAGGCTTAGGCAAGACCTATAGGATTGACAAGATGGCCTAAACTGTGTATCAGGAAAGGGCAGACCTTCCAGAGAGCCGCAGTCTCTCTTTGGCGCTGATGCCTGAGGATCGGTTCACTCCCCAATGGAAAGCATCCTTCCACCTGACAGTGTCCTTCCACCTGACAGTGGTGAGCCTCGCTCCCCAACTCAGTGATGCCCAGAGAAACTGTTCTATCACTGGTAGTCAGAGGCTCAGCTGAGTTGGGTAACATTTCCAACTTGGGAGTGTACATAACCCTTGGGGTGGTGGGAAGTCTCGCTACACCTACTCCCCAGAGAGCCCAGAGAAGTGGTGTTATCACTGGTAACCAAGTTTCCTTCTAGTAGGTTTCATAGCAAGGGTATGCTCTCAGCCCCAGCGGTACACAGGGAAGTAGCGGTATTACTGGTGGCTAGACCGAGGTAGAGAGTGGTTTCCCAAGGTGGTTAGGACTTTGGGACTTTGATCTTGTCTGAGGCTGAGAGGGTGGTGAATTTTTGGATGGGAACCATATGAACAGAATGGTAAAAGACCAATGTATGGTTTATGTGGTTTTATTAAGAATAAACCAAATATAACCCAGCCTGTGCCCAGGACACCTGAAGAGTGGGAGTAACTTGACTGCCAATAAAGTCTACAACTTGTGCAAGAATGGCAAGATGAGGGCGACCCCTTGAAAGCAAAGCTCTGGGTGTCCAGCGCAGATGTGCCAACAGTGCGGTTCAGACTGCATATTTTTGGACTGGAAGGAAGCATCTCGAGAAATATGGGCTAATGTACAGTGTACGGTAGACAATCTGCAGGCGAGTCTTGTAGGAAGACGATCTACGGCTCGATAGCATTGTGATCAGGCAGCTCTACTAGGCAGGCCTGTACTATCCCAATTTATACCAATCTTGCCAGGGGCAATTAAGAAAGAAAGCGCAATGGAGGATAGAGAGCTTTTTTCTCCACGTACAAGCGGGATGATCGTTTTGTATACTTGGCTGGAAGGCCACTCCAAGAAGGAGAATGCAACCAGACCGCTAAGACAGGCGTGCATGCAGCGCATTGTCTGTGTCCAGGTGGCAGCAGCCCTTGCGGGCCCTGTTGAAAGTGATGGAGCTGACGTTGTGGGAGTCTGGCGATGGCATGGCTTAATGTGGGAAGGGGAGTGCAGCTGAGGCGGAGGCTCGGAAGAGATCGTGAACTTTGATCGTGGCACATCACAATGACACCCAGGTTGATGTCTGCTCCTGTAGTCTGTATTTTGCAAGGTACGTCACAATGTCCTCAAGCTAATGTTTAAGGTCCCAGCATGGATTAAGGTATTACTTGTCACTGTCTTGTACACCTGTCACTTGAAACGAGTCTTGATAGCCAATGTCAGTCAAGGTTTTACCTTTTGATTGGTTAAATGAGGAACTTCAAACTGCTGTGACCCATCTCACAAGCTTCTACTAAAACGCAGCTTTGAAAGTTGCATAAATCACAGTAACCTACAATTCTCACAGCACAAGATGCTGTATGTCACTTTATACACACACACAGGCCATATCTGACAGATGTAGTGTTTGACATGCAAAAGGGCATTCCTGTGTAATCTGCAAGAGCTTGGCTATCCCAGTTTTTCTGGTGTATCAGTGTAATACTGTAATACTGTACATAAATTATTAATGGTTGTATGATTCAACTACACAGTTTTCTTTTATCTATACAATGGTCATGAAGAAAAGGGTATCATCATCTTGAAATGTTTAAAAGTCTGGCTTACTTTCTAAACAATTATATATTTGACAGCCTTAATCAGTGTGTGATTTTATTATTAAAAAGATAGGATTGTCGTATGTGTAGCATATGTCTCTTTCAAATTGTATATTACTACGTTCATCTCTCAAGACCTCGATGTTAAGAGCCGCCCAAAGTTCTTACTACATAAATAACCTTGGTTACCTGAAAGTCGTGCTATCATTCAATTTATTATAAATATTATTCATTATTGAATTAATTTTTAATGCTCAGGTTGTGTTTGATATAAAAATTTGCTATACTCTGTTATTATTAAAATCTATTAACCACAGTACATTTAATGTATGTCCTAACTTGTGTTTTACTTGCAGCATTGTAAGTCTGTAATTAACACTAAGGAAAGCCATTTTGCATGTGCTTGTATCGCCTTTCCTGCTCATGACAGTTGTCGCCTGCAGCAAATTTATAAATTGTTAAAATGTAAAAAATAACAAGCTAAGTAATGTTTTAGGGTCATGGCTGTTGATTTTTAAATACTGACATATTTACATTTGTATCTTTGAGACCAGAACCAGTACTTACATTTCGTGTAACAACATTGTGTTTCATTTAGCATTTGCATTTTGCACTTGTCAATAAACACACGTTATACTAACACAAATGTACTGTTGTTTATTATTTAAAAATCCTTTATGTGCCATTTTAATAAAATAAAGGGCACTGCATAAATTTCATTGTAAAATTTTGTAAAATGTAATTTATATCCTGGACAATTTTTTTTTTAATTTACTCAAATTCAACAAATTTGTATACACAAGACAGTAAACTATGTCAAAGCATGATTTTGGCAACATTTGGTATGCTACATAAAACATGTACCATGCATGTTGATGCTGACCCTATGTTAACTTTGCTGCAGGCGATGGCTGTTTCTACATTGGAATCGGAGGAAAAAGCAAGATCCCAAAACTTCCCTATGAGCCTTACCAGTGCTGTCCAAGCAAGGCAAAGCATGAAGCAAAACCAGCAAAATCAAGCAGCAGCCCAGCGGGCAAGAGGCCACCGCCGACACTCAGCAAACCTTCCAGTCCAAGCAAGCTGCCCGCCAAGCCGCCTGTGAGCAAGCAGGCGGCCAGTAAGCCCAGCCCCAGAGACAACAAACCGAGCACTGCCACGAGAGAACCGCAGTCTGCCAAGGGCAAGGGGTCATCCGACATGCAAGATAAATCTGACAAATCCAAGAAAGGAAAGAAGGGTTTTTTCGGGAGTGGTAAATATATATGGTGGTGGTAGTAACTTAGACGTACTTGAGATGGAGTCAGATGCCAAATGTTTTGCAGTAAAAGAAAAATGTTGCCATCTATATCTTTCAATTCAGTTTCAGCAAAGAATTGATTGATTTAAATTTTGTGATGCTGCATTTCGAGGTTAATTGCACATATAAAAGCTTTATTTAATTTAAATATCACAGCTATTGCTGACATTAAAATTTAAATCAAAGATCTAATGAAGAGGATTCTTTCACTTTCTTGCAACTAGAAAATCTATTTAAGTTAAGCGCTCTGATTGATTTGTTGTACATGAAAGAAATATATGATGCACAATGTAAAGTCTGAACTGATGACATATCCATGAGTCTGACTTTTCCTGTGTTGGATGATCTCTGCACTTCTGTGAACGGAATGTAGAATGCGCGAAACTCGTTAACATGTAAATTATTAACAAACTTCAGTTCCTTCAAATGCACTTTTTGTAAACGTACTGCTTTGGATGGAAGCAATGTGTCACCTTGCAAAATGTTCATTCTCATTACAAATATTTTGGTTTGATTTATTTCATTTTTTGTTTTCACTGTTTCAAAGATAACTGGATGTTTACCAAAGTTCATGACTTTGTTCTCACGAATGAACAGTTCTCTGCCTGTTGTGTTCTCTTTATGTTCAAGCATCATCCTTGCACTTCTTTGGAAAAAAAATAAAATGTTCAGTTTCCTGTTACTGATGTAAAAATGAAGCATTTCCTCTAATTATTTGTTTTCACATAGTTATTGTTGCTGTTTTGTGTGTTGTTTGTACTGTCCAGTTTAAATGTGTTTTTTTTTTTTTTTTCTTATTTCAAAATGTTATTATATTGATTACTTTTTTTCTTTGTTTTGTTATGAATGACATAAAATGTTCGTTGGTTTCTGTATCCAAATGTTTTATTTGAATTTATTTTTTAACTGCACCATGCAATTACATGTCCCTTTTTCATGATATTATAGAACGTGCAAGCATTAATTTCATATTAACTTTTAACTTAGTTCAATTTTCTTACTCTGAGAATTCAATAAAAACAAATTCTTCTATATGGCATTATAAACTAAACCTGACTTAGGATTACATCTTATTTTGTAGGATAAATTCAACTTAACCTTCTTTGAAAATATGGTCAAAATTGTAAGTGAGGTAATAAACTGAAGCATAATCTGAGTACCTAAAACCATATCTAAAAACTCTTCAACAAGATTCTAACTCAACCATATATGTATAGTCTGATGATGGAAAGCATGCATTATAAAAGTAAAAAACATTCGTTCTGCTCTTTCTTGCTTTGAATGTGTACTGAAAACTGATGCATGATTAAGCTTTCAACTGTTAACCAATTTCCAAGCAATATATTCCTGTGAATGTAACAGTCATTGCAAACTTTATAGCTTAAAATAAAAAATTTTTGCAACATGAAATTCTCTATTGTTTGGAATTTCATTCTAGCAGTAGGATTAAAACATATATTTAAATCTCTAATGCTGGGATGTTACAATTAAAATGCTCTCTCCTTTATAGAACTTCTGTTCTGTAGTAGATATGAAATCTAATTCACTGTATTATAAGACTGAAAAAGTTTATGTCTTACTGTTTTTCCATAAAGGCAGCCTTAATTTTTTAATCAGGAGTTTTATTATTTACCCTTGATATTCATTAAACTGTATTTATGCTCCATTGATTTTTGTTTCTTTAATAACAAGGATATAAATCATCTTTCCCTCAAGATTTATAAAACTTAGTTTGACTCAAATAGTGTTAATCATGTGTCATCATTTTTAATAAAAGTTCAAAGTGTTCTGCAATGTTCAGTTATATTTTAACTTCAATATTAGTACAAAGAATTATTAACATTATAGAAAAATTAAAAAACATAATCTGACTTCAGCTTTTAGATCGCGAAGTTCAGTTTTTCTTGCACACTGACAGTCTTCCCATTTTACGTCACGCAACTTGTTGAATGATATTTTCTCTAACTGCGAATTACTTTATTGATCAAATACGTGCATCTTTTTTAAATACCTGTTCTTTGTGTGTTACAAATTGTTATTATGTCACATATATGTGTTGTTTATGTTATGTGAGATTCACCTGTGGACAAACAATATATATTCCAACATTAACTAAAAAATTCCTTATATTTAAATTGTAATTGGGGAAATTTCAGTTTTTATGCATTGGCATACCAGTTAATGTCATTTGCGATAGTGCAATGACTGTTAGTAACTATATCATAACTCTTCTTATATTTTCGTAATATGTGTGAATGATATGCATGATCAAGTGCCATATTTTGTATGAAATATTTTTTTCATAATAATTTCTTATTCATGTGTTTGATAATATGATCTACTCCTGAGCCAGTTTTTATCAAATATGTTAATATTTAAGTTGTTGGCATGTAAGACAAGAAAGTACAATGTGATATATAGCTACTGCCAGATAGTGATAGCCATTTCTATATTAGCTACTGCCTAGTAGAAATATTAGTGTAATTATCTGTAAAATATGGTACCACAGAACTGTAATCAATTTAGAAAAGATTAGCAGAAAGTTATTTTTTTTAAAAGTTCATTGTTTCAAACATTTTAAGGTAAAATGTAAATATTTTATAATTTATTTAAATGGTGATTATTAAATAAATTGTTCTTTAATAGCAATTACTTGTAACACTTTTACAAACAAAAATTAAAAGATTTGTGCTTATTCATATTTACAAAAAAATACTTCCTAGTTTTTCATATCATCGTTTTTCTTATAAAAATTTAAAGTGCATAAGAAATAAATATGTGCACTGTTTGCTTGGAAAAATAACTACCGTACTGTCTCATGAAAATGTATTATAGAATATTGAAGTCTAAATAGGGATTTAAACTTAATTTTTGTAACTGTGGGCAGGATGCAAGTTGTATGTGTCGAGCTTACGCAGTAGCACTGTAGCAAAATCAACCGTGTTCAGCAAATTGGCTGCAAAAATTTTTGAAACTTTACATATAAATATAATGCAATGTATCATATCACATCTGCCATTTCCATTCAGATATCAACACATATCTGTAAAAGAGAATGTACTAGCACAGTAATTTACTTCATGTCAGTTTAATTGTCCTTTATTGATTTCTAAATAGAACATGGTGTTGTGCATTCTTGCGCGAAACTAAAAAGGTTGTAGGCGGGGATGTTGTGATACCACAAAAGTATCGATACCAGTATCGGTACTGATATCGGAAGGGTGGTATCGATACCCATTCTGATACTAGTATCGAAACAAAAGTATCGATACTAGCATCAATATTTTCATCAGTACGTCTCATTTAACCCCTGTGGCAATTCACCTATTTCTGCTTATTAATTTAGTCGATTCAAGGTTTTTGCACCAAAATTCATTGATTATAGAGTGAACCAAACTTAATAGAGGCTTTCGCGGATAACAGTGGCTGATCCAGTATATTAGCACGCTTGGTAAGTGCCATCCACCCCTGCTACTTGTATGGTAGGCATTTTTTAAAAACCTGTTTTACAACATCAAAAATGTATAATAAATCATAGAATTATAATCATATAACATAATTATTATTCACAACCGTAACTATAAGTTAACTGTAACCTTCAAATATTTAGCTCAAATTAACACACAAAATCCCTTTATAAATTTTATAACAGATGAAATAGCCCGGTGTTAAAAATTTGTTTATTTATAACAGAAAACCTGTTATAAAATGTGTTATAAATCACGTTTAACCGTCTGGGTAAGTAAGCCGAGTAAACGAATACGGCAATTAAATGAACGAATGCGGCTATTAAGAATGTAGAATTGCAAGTTGAATTTAAATTAAATTTGAAGACGAAAGGGCACGAGTGTAGACATAGCTTAAGGTATCCTGACCAAAAAAACGAATTAAAAATAAACAATACATACCTTGATTCAGTCGATTCCTTTTGTTTTTGGCATTGCGGTTGCACTTTCAAATGTTTCATTAAATTGGTCGTGGGTTGAGTGAGTGAGTGAGTCTTAGTGGCCATGTGGCGTCGGCGTGGCCTGGGCCTGGGGTTCCCTTCACTTACCTTCCAGGAAGGGCCTTCCTTTCACCGTAACTAACGGACCGTTAGTAAGTTACTTATAGTAACGGTTCATTAACAGGTCCCTGAACAGTATAGCCAACTTCTGTATACACTATTACACTCGTGTTTTTTTTCTTTCTTCTGAATTTATTTATTTCTTGAAAATTTAGTTTTTGAACAGAAAGGGAAAAATATGGATTCCTGTACTAAGTATCGGAACAAAAGAAGTAATATGGGTACGTAGAGTATCGGCAGGAAAGTATCAAATACTGAATTACCCGGTATTGAATCAAAATTATCGATGCCAGTATCGTATCAGTAGTATCGCAACATCCCTAGTTGTAGGTAGGTACAAGAAGAGGAAGTACAGTGTTGACTGCTCATTTTTTCTCATTGTAACACTAAGTTAAGATGCCTGTCTACTTACAGCTGTTTTGTACATTTGAATCAAAGAAGCAATGGCAAAACAAATATGTGCACCAAGTGCAAAGCACTGAATTAGTGTGCAGACTTTCAAGCTGCATTTACTCTGAGATTTTAAGTGCTGACAGTAATACTTCTTTGGTGTAAGGCCTGTAGCAAAGTTCACTACATCTTTCTATCAGAGTTTTGAATATAGTACCTTTTGAGTATGACACACAGCAGTGTGACAATTTTTAGCAGTGTTGGAGATCTCCATGATGGTGTTTATAGTGTGTTGTATCATGTCTTGAACATAACAGTCCTATCTAGCTGAAGTGTGTGTTATTCTCATCGATCGACAGAGTGGGAATTCAGTAGTTTCATTTTTAAAAAACACAGATTTCAAACACATTACAATGCAGTTCATGTGGCAGATAGGTAGATGGTAAAAAAAGGTCGGTAGAGAATGTAAAGTGGATTACCACTAAACCCATTGTCAGAAACACCTAGTTTTGCCACTAAGCAAACTTAAAACTGTTGCTGCAGAAGGCAAGAGAGGAGGGGGTGGTACAAAAAGGTAAAGCTTGGTGAAATACGTATTGGTTGTTGGTCACTTACACCACAACAAGCCCACAAATATGTAGTTTGGCTGTTGGACTCACTTGTAATTTCCCCAACAATTTTGAACACATCAGGGGTCATATTCTCTAACTTTTTACTGTCTCTATATAAAGACTTTTGCCACATAACTATCTTTACAAGGCGAAATGGTATTCTGTAACTCAGTATGTCTCCATGATAGTCTTTTGAATGCCCTGTAACTGTCTATATAAAGACCAGTCAACAAGGTGTCTTTACGAACGAAAGTGGAACGAAATGGCAGATGTATTGAGGTTTATTCTACAAATACATCTTACAGAAAAGAAAACGTTTTAAAATGCCCTAAACATGAGAAATATTATATTCAGTTATATTTGTGCACAAATTTATGGTGTCTGGAATACATTTAAGGAGTATATTTTATAATTCACTTATGATACTCTTGCTTTAACGTAACTACGAAGTGACGGATTCGACCACGGGTCAGTGCTGCTATCTCGTGATGCTCAAAATAAAATAGTACCACCTGAAACTTGTATCCATAGAAAGAAGTAAATTTATTTTAGAAGTATTATTCGAAAATATATTAAGAAATAAATTTCCTTTATAGTTAAAAGTTTACTATAATAACAAAATTTGTGATACAATGCATTTTGTAATAACGGAAAAAATATAATAGTTGATTTCAGAACACAGCCCGCTGTGTTCCCAACCATACATCTTCGCACAAAGATATCAATAAAGATAAAGGTTACAGAATACCACATAAAGACGCATGCTAGTAACCATTGTTATGGCCCTCTTTATGATAAAGACGATCACGTTGACTGTCTTTAAGCAAGCTCAAGTTAGAGAATACGGCCCCTGGCAGATTTAGGCTGCCTTTTTATTTTGTGCCTAGTTAATATTGTTCATACATGTTTTTGACCTAAATTTTGACCACCTCTACTAACCAAAATAGGTGTTTCCAACCTTGGGTATTCAACCAGAGTTATTCTATTTCACATCTTCTATATTACTCCTAGGAGTTCATCTGCATTATTTTCAGTCAATATGTTGACACTGAACAACTGAACATTTAAATTTTATGATTTGCTGTAGACCCTTGATTTTACAAGTATGGATTTTGTCAGAGTACAATTTTACAAGGTTTTTCTGTAGAAACGTAAAAAAATATAAAAAAAATAAAAAAATAGAAAAAACTTGGCAAAAGTGCAAGAGTTGGCTATCGAAATTTATTATGTAATATATTTTCTAGTGATAAAATATAGGTGTACGCCAAAATATGAAAGAAAAGAACTTGGTGGTAACTGGTCAGAATCTGTGGCCTAGAGTTTAGAGTGAGCATCTCTGTAATACACTGCATGTGGGAAGCCATGACCCGTGGTGAGGGGACACTGCGACCACCCCTCCACTGGTTTCCTTCACCCCCATCTGCTTGTTCATGAGCGGGAGGTTGCAAGGACACCATACTGGTTGCTAGCCAACAATCTCCCACCTCGCCAGTCATGTAAGGGGAGGAAACAATGTCTAGCTGGGCTGTTCCGAGTTCACCTGAGGACAGCCAAAGCTTATTCCTCCAAGCAGGATGTTTGCATGTACATATAGCAATTGATACTGAACATGCATGGAGATGGTATGTACAAGGCTATTGTTTTATTTTGCAGATATCTTCATTTTAAAAAGTTATTTTTGAGACAGATGTGAATATACATGAACATCAAGATTTGCTTCTTAATGATATTCAATAATAAGTAATTCACAACTACCTGCTCTGATTTTTTCTTAGTATTCAACTTGCGCTTCCCATGATTACGTAACACTCAAACTCATTGCTAACACATTATATGATGACAACAAGATGTTATATGTGCCCTTCCAAGACATTAGTTTATTCAGAAGACATGTATCTATTGAAGTTAAATAATATTTCAATAACAACACTTCTAGTTTTTCTGCCAGAAGCCATAGAAAATTTAATTTGCACTTGGTAAAACTTACACTTAAAAATTTTTGGTGACAAGGTCAACTATCTGCTCCTAGGGTACCATTTTATTCATAAGATGTCTACGTTATGAATTAAATTAATATTTAATTAAAAAACTGTGTTGGTTTTACACCAGAGACAATTAAAAACAAACTTAACTGGAAAAAAGACTACTTTATAAGCAATTTCTAAATATTTTTAGGTGGCAAAATTGGTTCGTTTTAATTAACAAGGTAGGAATTTTATAAAGTCATGCTCAGGAACTGTGTCACCTTGTGAATTTGAGGGTCTACTGTTTAGTTTTTCTAGTATTCACACAGATTACAGCACATTGAATGCACCCTCCAAACTTTATGTTTTTCTGTGGGAGGTGAGGAATTACCAGTATCTCTAAAAGTCACTGTTCTGTACAGACCTGCAAGAACTGTTACGTAGGCCATAAATTTTATAATCAAGTTATTTTACTTATCAACTGGACATAGTAACATTACTCACATCATTTATCAATGACCTATTATAAAAATTATATCCGGTGCATTCAGTCTTCTCCGTACTTTTAGTTTCAATCTTAGTTTAACAAGACAATTCCAAATTTATAATGAAAAAAAAAGATAACAGAATCTCTCAGCATTCATTCACACATGATTAATTCACATATTACCACAATCAAAATAAACTATATATAAAGAAAGGAATGTTCTAAATTATCAATGACAAAAGATGAAATGAAAAAACTGTATTATAAAAGTCTACAATTCAATTTTTAAAATTATACCATCAAAACGTTTCATCTTGTATTTTTAAATGTTATATTATGAAGTATTGCATTATACTGTTAGAGTTTGTGATTACTATAATTATTTCTGAGCAAGAAGCCATTTATGTAAGACATAATCACAGAGAATTACTTAAGATGTATTGCCATATATAACAAAAAAATTATAACCAAAAAACAGCAAATTGTCATGATGAAAAAAGAGGTTTTAAAAAAAATTTTACTTCTTACCCACATTGTCACTGCAACTTGGCTTTCGATATTGAAGACTGTTGTACATATGTATGTGTAAACAGTGCTCTTGTGATAGGTGAGGAACTGCTACCTCTTATAAAACCACTTGTTTGTAACATTTAAAAAAAATACGCATGATATGTCCAGAAAGTAATACTGGTACGTGTTCTGTAACAAACACAAACAAGAGAAATAAGATTAAAAAAACATTTTTACTGTGAAAGTACATACCTTGAGCTATTATTCGACACAAACAGTCATAGTATTGAGGAAACTATCATACCAGTAAACAAGTTTATGTACCAGTATGCCCTCGTCATACACTTGCGATCAGGCCATTGGTGGAAATTCAAGAAGATGGTATCCAAGGTCCCACCAATATGAGTTTAGTCATACACAAGGGTTCATGCAGGTCTCTCTCTGGTATTGGTTGTGCACATATACCCAAAATAATGAACCAGCAAAATCAAGAATCCCACCAAGTGACGAGTGTAAAGTGATGGCTTACGTTAGTTTTTTGCATGCCAAAAAACTCAGCAATGTGAAATCCATCACCAAACTGTGGAAGTTTATGGTGATGATATGATGTAAAAATCAACACTGGATAGATGATGGTGTCAAGTTTGAGGGTGGAAGGGTCATCGTCAGTGTTGTAGAACGTCTCGGCCAACCATCTGATGTAGATGTATTGCTGTGTTTTGTGGATGAAGTGATACAGTGCAGTCAGTGTTTTATAATTGATGAGCTTAATGCACAGTTTCCACATGTCACAATATATAATGGAAGACTTGTATTAGTACTCTACACGTGAGCACAAGCACCAGTCCATAGCATGGCATCACCAGCGTTCTCCCACCGAAGTGAAGAAAGTCAAGTGGACCCTCTCCATCTACGAGACAACCATCACTGTGTTCTTGGACAGACATGGTTCACTCATTATCTCCTTACTGAGTTTTTATTTCTTGGTCAAACCATCAATTCAGACTCATATTGCGAAACACTGAAGAGATTGAGGAGAGCTGTTCAAAATCACAGGAGAGGCCTCTTGTCTGATGTGATCAACAATGCCTGACCACATATCACCACACACACATACAAATGCAGATGCACACACACATGCATATGTTCACATATGCACACACATACAGAAGTGTATGATGAAGATACAGTATACAAAAACTTGTCTCTTAGTGTGATAGGTGCCTCAGCATTGTGGGTGCATGCCATACAATAACCGCCCAAGGTGTGTACTTTTACAATAAAAAATGTTTTGTTTAAATACCTTTTTGTTTTTTTTACTACCAAGTTAATTTTTGTTTGGATATGTTTCGTGTGTATACAGAATGATTCATGAGAAGTTACTGCTACTCACAGGTCTTATTCGTTGCGAGCAAAATATGTCATATGAATGTGGGTCCTATTCCCAATATTTACAGAACAATTCAAAAAATTTTAAGGTGAAGGAAAAAAGAATGACCCTTTCAGAAGTAAAAAAAAAAAAACAGACTTTATTGTTTACAGTTGAGCATCAAACACCGTATTGGCATAGTCTTCTGTGAAAAATGTACGTGGCATTGTTACACAATTACTTCACGTCATAACCAAAAGCTACAACCACAATAAATGCACAGGAATGCCTTGTGTTCTCGCAGAACACAGTGAAACTTGTCACACTTAACTATGTCAAGGTCACACGCCTTTCACAGCAATAGTCAAACAGGCAGCAGCTTGTCCAATTTTTTGAATTACTCTATAGATATTGTGTATAAGACCCACATTTATATGACATAATTTGCACCAAATGACATAAGGAATAAGCCCTGTAAGTGGTGGTAACTCTTCATGAACCATCCTGTATGTGTTTTAAAGTACATATATGTTTATACTAGCTGTGCCCACGGCTCCACTCGCGTGGACTACAAATTATTGTTTAGGGTTTTTTTTTAATAAAGTTGAATTTTACTTAGTGTTAATCTTCTATACTCTATACATACATATTATAAAACTCAACGTGTCTCTGTCTATTAGTGCGCTTATGACTTGAGAACTACTTATCCAGTGTACTTTTTTTTTTTTCATAGGTATGTTCTCTGGCCAGGTTTTAGTATATATTTTGTTACGTAAAGTAACATAAGGAATAAGCAGTGACGATAATAGTGAATTAAGTCTGAAAATTGTTTGTCGCCAGTGCGCTCTATTGCAATACGCTGTCTAAACCTTTAAAGATGGAACAATATCATGTAGTAAAGAATTGTGTAGAATAAAAAGACCTAAAGAAACCTCCGCGGTAGCATATATCTATCTATAACAGAGAAATACTCATAAACTTTGTGGTGGTGAGTACTTCTAATCTATTANTGTTTGCCGCCAGTGCGCTCTATTGCAATACGCTGTCTAAACCTTTAAAGATGGAACAATATCATGTAGTAAAGAATTGTGTAGAATAAAAAGACCTAAAGAAACCTCCGCGGTAGCATATATCTATCTATAACAGAGAAATACTCATAAACTTTGTGGTGGTGAGTACTTCTAATCTATTATATGAAGTTTCCCTGATGTAGTCATTGTTAACGGTTGAATCTACTATGTTATCTGGTATTGGTAAGCCCATGCTTTTTTACTTTTTCCTGACAATGTCTGCACTTGCTTTTCAATTTCAATGAGTGCAAGGTGAAAAACTTCGTCACTGAATGTTGCTCGTGAATTAAATGGTAAAAACGCGGCAAACTTTTTTTCAATTTGATTCACTTTTATTGTCACTGCTTATTACTTGTGTTACTTTATATAACAAAATATATACTAAAACCTGGTCAGAAAATGTAGCTATGAATTTAAAAAAGAAACACGTAAATCGGATATGTGGTTCTCAAATGATAAGCACACTAACAGACAGACAGAGAGACGTTGAATTTTATAATATGTATGCATAACCACCAATGATAAAAGAGTGTCACCATCATAATAAATATATATATATAGAACAGAATACATCCCCAACCACAGTTCTTAATGTTTGTAGCATTAATTATTTTTAATGGTCTCTGTTCTTTATAACTATTCAGGAGTTTTACTTTCTTAGTATACAAATAACAATGTATGGAATTCTAAATTTTTAATTTGGAAATAATGAATTATTCTATAGATTTTAAATTATTTGTTAGTAATCCAAATAAGATATATAAATAAATGTAGTTAATTTTGAGACTCTGTTAAATGTGCCAAAAAATTTAACATAGGAAAGTTTTATCAGTCGGAAAAATATCATCATCACTGTCGTTTTTCTGTTGTAAAAATCTTAGTTAAAAGTGTAGTCAATATTCAAGTGAAGTTAAAACTCTTGTGATTGGCCTGAAGCATGAAACTGTACTCAAACTGCAACGTTTATGTCTGAATGTTTGTTTACTACTACAAATTTGTCTCAAACATCTGCATCGCTCGGCATGATACCCGTGACGTCACAGTGCTAGTGGTAAGTCTTTTGTACTCATATCATTAATTATTCATTCTTGTGTTTTATATTTTATACATATTTTACTTTCTTACCAAATTTATTTTATTTAATATAAGTGGGTACTGCTAAGTAATACTTAAATATTTTCATTGTTTGTAGAAGAGTCACCAACATAAATTTTTTACTGCATATCTTACTCAGTATATAATTTCCAGCAGCTGTATTATTTGATGCTTTTGTATTTTTACGGTTCGCTCATTTTCACGTTAAGAATTTACTAATCAGAAAAATATTTTTTATATATTTCCTGCTCTTGAAATATTTTCTCATAACAGTTTACTATTATTCAGTGGCTCATAAAACCTGTAAAGTCAATTTACTTATCAGTATCTCACTTTACATTTATTATCTTGAGTTAAGCACCTAGTGGAATGTTGTTGAATGAGATATAGTAATGTGCATTATGATTTCAGAAGTGTCTAACAAACTAATGTTCTCTCTTCTCTGTTCTTGCATAACTCATGTAGCCATTCCAGGACTGTACATAACTGTCAGGTAACCAATGAATTATTTAAATTAAAATATTGTTTTGGTTAAATTAATTTTATTTATTGTGCAATATTATTAATCTGTGACCAGATCATTTCAATTCATTAATAACTCATATTGCAAGTTTTTATTCGTATTCATTCCACAATTTTTTTTTTTTTACATTAATGAGAAATTTCTAATTTTAAGAATAATGAAATATGATGCTGTAAACTATAAATTGAAGATTTTGATGTTGTTGAAGTAATAATGTATTAAGGCTTATTTTCTTACAAGATACTAAGAAGTAAAAAGTAGTGATTCTTTAATTTCAGTAATTCCTGGTATATGTAAAGTAGTTTTGTTACAAAGTTGT
Organism: Clitarchus hookeri; assembly: GCA_002778355.1. Classification (NCBI taxonomy): domain Eukaryota; kingdom Metazoa; phylum Arthropoda; class Insecta; order Phasmatodea; family Phasmatidae; genus Clitarchus; species Clitarchus hookeri. The sequence goes on along the minus strand of NQII01002454.1, from coordinate 123,348 downwards.
CAGTAATGTGAGACCATATTGCCAATTTCTTGGTAAAAAGTTATTTTTCCTCTATTTGAGCTAAGTATTGAAGTCTACATTCTTTTTTACTATTGAAGGGAAATATTGCTTCTACTGAGTTGTTTTCTATAAAGTTTATGGTTTCTAGGGATGTAACACAACTTATCACAAGACCTAAAAATTAGTTGACCCAACTACATTCCAGTGGTATCATTAAAACACAAATTTTTGATTAGAACCACTAGTATTCTACGCTTTTAATATATGATTCACAATACTAGGTAGCACATATTAATAATGGTTAGTACATAGGTAAGATGCTTTTCTTTAATTACTGTTCTCGAAAAAAAAAACATTTTTGATACCCTTATTTATTTTACTTATGAAAATTTCATGGACAACAGTTATCAAAAAGCAGGCATGATTATAAATACAGTTCATAAGAGATTTATATGACCAAAGTGCAGTATTTAGAACTTTCTTTACAAAAGTTTCTACAAATCTTTTAATCATAAAAAAAAAAAAACTATCAAAAGTATAGAATTTTGTGTACATAGTTTTAAATAGAATAGATGTTACTGTCTGTACAGCCTAGACCAAGTACTTCACTGTGTTAAGAACATGTCTTTCAAAATAATGTAACTTGTTAGTGATTGTGCAAACTTAAACACAGCTTTAGAAAATATAACTTTTCAAAAATATGAAAATACACATTTGTAAGTTTTGATAGGGTTTTGGAAGACTTTCCTTTGGTGTATTGTTACCTGCACCTTAGAACATGTTTGGGATAAACTCTTTCAAATTATGTTTCAGAGTGATGAAAACTATGCATAATGTTACTACTTTCAGAACTGTCAAAACAGTCCCAAGACATACTAATAAAATAGGAATTTGATGTACAATTAAGTACAATAAGTAATAGAACAGAGAGAAATTTGTTTGTGGGAGGAATGTCGATGACTAGGTTTATAATTCAATTACATATAATTGAATATGTAAAATCTGAAGAAAAATAGTAACATTTGGAGTGTCTAACAAAATGGTGACATTATTCAAATGAAAATCATGCACAATGAAGACACCATGTGACAACCATGGAACAACATAAATAGCTAAAGTACAGGCCGGTACGCACATGATTTCATATTAGTGTGTTTGGATTTGACTGCACACCCAGCAGTGCCACTGCAAGCACCAATCAGTGGTCGTAGACACTGGCATGTATTTGAAACTGCATTAATGCAAGAAATACTAGACAATACCAAGCAAGTGTACAGAGGGAAGAAGAATGCAGGGAAGACACCAAAGACATCTCTTTATGCAAATGATGGACTTCGAGAGAGAACTCGTAATCTGGCTGAAACCCGCACGGTGGTTGTTTCACCGTATAGCCCTCTATGTGGATAATTTGGACCATACTGTCCATTGCTATTGGGAGAAGTGGATAGGTGAAGGTACCCACACACGAAGGACTGGCTCAAGATGGATGAGGTAGACTACCAGTCTAGAGGATCGACGGATTGTGTGCCAGGTACGGAGGGATCTCCTGGTGACTGGTTCACAATATGGCCAGTGTTGGGGCTCCTGTGTGCCCACAAACTATTCCCAGAAGCATTACAGAGGCGAATTTGCTATCCCAGCACCCATTTCATGTGCTTCTATTAACTCTGCAACAGCGGGGGCTCCGTTTGCAGTGGCGCCAGGCCAGAGTAATGTGGAATACCGTTGACTGGCTATGTGTGATGTTTAGTGATGAGTGCAGCTTCATTATGAGGACTGATGATCCTCACACCTGGATGTGGAGGGCCCCTGGTGAACACCACAATCCCAGTCTCACTATTGAGAGGTATACTTCCCCCACGGCTGGCATCATGGTCTGGAGAGCCAAAGCCTACGATAGCCGATCAACTGTTATTGTGTTATGTTTAATATTGATGGCCCAGCAGTATGTGAATGAGATCCCACACCTCCATCATCTGCTACCATTTCTGGTGGGATTCCAGGTGCGATATTCCAGAAAGATAATGCCTGACTGCACATGGCACGAGTCGCCCAGGACTGCCTCCATCATGTCCAATCACTACCATGCTCTGCCCATTCCCTGACATGCCCTCGGTTGAGCATGTGTGGGGCCAGTTGAAATGCCAGCCGCCGCCATGCCACAATATCCAGTATTTGGAACACACCATCCAACAATTGTGAGCCCGTCTGCCTCAGAACAACACCCAGCATCCGCTGGACTCCATGTCAGACCGTGTTGCAGCATGCATTGCAGTGTGAGGGGGTTTGAAGCACTATTGAAGATGACTGGACAGCATACCATGGATTCATATGTAATTGTCTTGCTGCATCTGTTTTTGTGAGCATGTGTATTGCTCATCTGTATCACTACCTCCATAAAATTTCATTATTATCCGACACCTCCTTTTGTGTGTGCTAATTTTATTGTCCGGCAGTGTATTTTCCATTAGCACATCAGAGTTTATTATAGGGATGCACCCTCTAATTCTTCAGCTTTGCACTGCTGGGAGCCAGTTTAAAGAAGAAAACTACAGAACTAAATGTATTCCAAGTCCTTTTTATATGTTCAAGTATTCTTGTCACCCTTTTATAATTTATTAATTTAGTTTGCTGTGAGTTACAAACATGTATGCCTCTATACTTTTATGCTCATCACTTACCCTGAAATTTTCTTTAACGTATGTTGAACATGAAATCTTACTGTTGTATTCCAAGATCTTTTGAACATTTGAATTAAACCAGGACTTATTATCAAACATGTAGAGAATATGAAGAAAAATTAAGCTAGGTCTGAGTACATTTGGTAATTGGAATTTTATGTATCTTGCATGTGACAAGCTGTACATTATTTGCAAACAATTAGATCTTAAGCAGAGCTTGAAAAGTGCTCAGTTTACCGTGAACAGTATATATGTCAGTGGATGATAAACACTGATTGCAGCGCAATTAGCACAGTTTTTAAATTTATCGAAACTCACCATCATGGTACTGTTACTCTTACTTCAAGTCACTCTTAATAAATCAATAAACATCCATTATTCAGTTGCTTTCCCACTATACTTTTAAAGTAAAAGTTTTAGTTTAAAAAAAAAATTAACTAATATAGAAATTTTAACATTTTAATAGAAACTTTTTTACAACTTGTCAGTGTGAAAAGCTAATTTTGGAACTGCATATAGAAATATGCAACACGTGTAAATAAACTGAAGATTAAAGGTACAACTACTACCTTGCATAAGCAATATTTAATGTAAGTCTTATTATAAGTATCTGCTTATCTTCCTTTGAGAATAACAGCAAACACTATTTGACAGGAGAAATACTTGATGAAGAAAGTGTACTTGACTGGATGACCAAACAAAAGAATGATGTGAGTATCGAAGAAATTGACCGTGATACTCTCTTCAAATACATTGATACAAAGGAGTTTCTTGCTGTAATGTTTTGTAAGTATCATTCTTTAACATTATTTAATATTCTGTCCTATATAATTTAGATTATTACGATAAACTAACTGATTTCTGAACCTACTTTGTCCAATCCTGACAGGAGCTATTAAAAAATTTTAAAGAAATGTGTATTATTTTTTTACAGCTCACTTAAATAAATGTGATAACTTTAGCACTAATGCTATGAAATTCTTTCAAGTGCAGTTTTCCAATTGTAATTTTAAATAAATTAGTCTATACATTTAACTAAAATTTCTGACACATTGTAGTTGTATTAATAAGAAAACAGAATACCACAGCTTGAATTAAAGATTCCACACACAAGTTCTTCTATAAGCATAGTATTTTGCACAGATAGTGAAGATGGTCCCGATTCTCCAAGGATACTTCGCCATTTAGAGCTAATTGATGATGAGGCAGCAGAGTACGGTATCAAGATAGTGAAAATGAAGGACCGTTTGATGGCAAAGAAGTACGGCTTCCGAAATCCACCAGGCATCACGTACTTCCGAAAAGGAAAGTTCATTAATTATGATGGTTAGTGTTTGTACTGCATGCTGGGTTTGTAGTTTTTTTCTTTTAAATTAAAAACTGTCAGCTGTCTATGAGTATAGTAAACTAAACTTTGTATATAAGAGGTATGAATGCTACTACGGTTATAACAAATTATATTTATATTTTAATATTGTGTATTTTAAACATTTTTATATGCATAATATTATTGTGGTTACATTAACAACAACTAATAATTGAGAAAGTGTAATAATATTACTTGAGATTATTATATTTATTTGATAAATCATGAATAAGAGGAAAGTGGAAAGTAGTCACATGTTTATGAATGTTGGTATTTTTAATTTACCCAGTTATTTATATTAACTGTATTTGATCCAAAATATTATTCCGACATCCAATCCAAATTCAGTATAATGTCAGAACTTCTCTTGGTAAACTGTTTTTACAGCTGAAGTTTTGTTTGTATCCAGCACTTTTATTATTATTTTGTGATGTGCCTGTTGTGTTGTCCACGGTTAACATCATCTTAAAAAGCTTACTGTCACCATAACAGTAAAACATATTATCTGCATGGTTTACACCATAATAGAGCAACATAAATTGTTGGACAGTATTTTCATTATGTATGTTGATTTGTGTGAACTGCTGTATGTCTGTTACAGACTAACATTGGTAATACGGTACTAATAATTTCCAATGTATTTTTTTTGTGTGTGGAGACTGCTTAAATATGTACCATGTTAATTTTGATAATCAGTGTATATTAGTATGCATACAATATGAAATTTAATCATTTGATACAACCAGTGCAAAATTTATTTCTTCTTGTACAACAAATCAATAATGCTTTACAAAAATTGCTTTATAAAAAATACTAAATCCTCTTCATTAAAACAAAGAAATATTTTACATATTGTAAGGTATAGAATAAAATTTAACATTTATAAATATATTCATGTTAAATACACAGTTAATTTAAAATATATGTAGGTACCAGTAAATTTATAATATTATTTGTTTATATTTAAGCAACCAATAAGTATAGTAATTTATTAAAATATACTTTTAAAAAGTTTTACTATGTTTATACATGAAGTGACCATTGATTGTCATAAACAAGAAACTTTTGTATACTATTATTATTGTGCACCTCAAAGCTATAAGAAACCACAGCTTTGAAAATTAATTTCTTCTTTATCAATGGTTATGTAAACTTTCCAAGTTTTCATATTTATGTTCTGAATAGAATATAAAATAATTTTAGTCTGCTTAGTAGATACAGGTTTACTTGATCTTTAGACTGGATTAAAGAATAATTCAAACTCACCCTAGCTGTGATGCTGCAGCAGGCATACTGCGGCCAACATTCCAGCAGCCTACTTAAGTGGAGTGGCAGGCAGTAGAGGTGAAACACTACCACAATGTTTAGAGTTCAGTTAAGCCCGTACAACCTTAGTACGCACGATAGAGGGACTGGTCCGAGCTAGTCCCATCATGCATGTTCAAGATCAGTGGGCAAACTCATCATCAGGATATCACTCACTTAAGTTTCAGTGTCAAGTTTGTCTGGTTTGACATGATGCCTATCAGTGTGAGCCATCCTTGGGGTTTTTCTGCTGTCAAGGGCAAGCTGTCTGGTCCTGTTGACACCACAAGTAAGCTGCAGCGTTTTTATAGTCAGTTACAGGATAATCTGCGATGCGGGCTTGGAGCACAGCTGCATGTTCATATTGTTTAAGGTGTCTGAGAGCCATCATTCACCATAGATTCACTTCCAGCAACACTGCTCTTGTGATGTAGCCATCTGGATGTGGGTCGCACTCCCTGGTGGCTTGAAACCAAAANAAGCTGTCTGGTCCTGTTGACACCACAAGTAAGCTGCAGCGTTTTTATAGTCAGTTACAGGATAATCTGCGATGCGGAAATGGAATGCAGGCTTGGAGCACAGCTGCATGTTCATATTGTTTAAGGTGTCTGAGAGCCATCATTCACCATAGATTCACTTCCAGCAACACTGCTCTTGTGATGTAGCCATCTGGATGTGGGTCGCACTCCCTGGTGGCTTGAAACCAAACAAGGTAGCTAGGTCTCATTGAGCTGAAGTAAAGGGACCCAACACTAATGTGCACATAACAGTTTTGTTAGAGATTNAAAGGTAGCTAGGTCTCATTGAGCTGAAGTAAAGGGACCCAACACTAATGTGCACATAACAGTTTTGTTAGAGATTGTGCCATAGCCATGCTTGGCACAGCTGGAATGATGGTGGTGACGAGGTCAGGAATCTGACTTGTGGGCTATGTACCGCCACTTACAAAGTCCTGGTACAGTTATCTGCATGCATCTTGTATCTTCGTGTACTCAAGACAGTCTTGGAATTCTGTCAAGTAGAATAACTAGGTAGTCTAGAATAATTGGGGAAATATGGGGGCCATACTGAGATTTAAGGTCCTACTCTAGAGGACAACATGATCAAATTATGTATGTAATGCAGAACAGCCTTAAGGACTCCTGATATGGCAAAGATCCAATCTCTATTTCTTTTTCACTGGGCTTGGGTCCTCATCTCCAACCTGTATCAGCTCTCAAGACCATGATGTTAAGAGCCGTCCAAATCTCCTCACTCACTCACTCACTCACTCACTCCAACCTGTACAGTATAGGATAGGGGGTAGCTGAGATTGCGACATCAAACAAGAAAAATCCCTCCCATTATGTTGCTTTGCCATCATGAGGGTTTCTCCTTGATGTCATCATGTTTATATTATACAATAAAAAAATGTAATCACTGCTTGCCTAAATAAATAATATAACGTAACGTACCGTATGTAATTGATCGTAATCTGACACCAAATGCAAGCTGAATTTTGAATGTCCCGCACACACACTCAATCAGCTGAGAGCACACGGAGAGGTTATCGATCAGAAAGTGTGTTCATGGTGGGTGAGACGGAGAAGGGGAAGCCTCAGTGGCGGGAGAAATGAAACAATCTACCCCTCCCCTTCCAAACAGGTCGGCACCCAGAGGGAGGGTGCAAGGACGCCACACTGGTTGCTAGGCAACTAGCTCCCACCCTGTCAGCCATGTAAAGGGAGGAAACGAGCTCTGCCGAGTATCACAGAAGACAGCCAAAGCTCATGCAATCTATCTACACCAATTTACGCTTACGTTGTCAATGCCGTGCGCGCGTGGCAAATGTGTGCTTTTAAAGTAATTAATAATGTTTCACTTTTGAAAAAAATATGATTTTGAAACAGAGATGAATAAAGAGGGTATTAACATTTATTTCTTTACAGTCTTCAATAATTAATAGTTCAAAACCTTGTCCTCTGATTTTCCTGTACACATATGCCCATCATGAGTTATGCTGCACTCAGGTTCGGTGCTTACGCGTTATTTGAAAACAAAAGCTGTCGAATAGGTCCTTCCAGAATATAATTTTATTCAGAAGACTTGTGTCTATTAAAATAAATTAATATAAATCCTTTGATCTACCANGTCCTTCCAGAATATAATTTTATTCAGAAGACTTGTGTCTATTAAAATAAATTAATATAAATCCTTTGATCTACCAACAAGAAGCTACTGAAAATTAACTTCACGCTTTGTAATAGAAGTTGCTCAATGTTCAATTAATTTTTGACGACCTACGGGAGGTCAAGTCTATGCTTCTGTGTGGAACATGTTGTTTTGAAGATACTGCCTGCTGAGTTAAATTAATAGTTACTTTAAAAATCATGTTGAATCTTTACCAGATACCATTAAACACACTCTTTATGGGGAAAAAACTACTTTTAAACGCAAAGGAGAACATTTTTGCAAAAATAATTATTGGTTAAAACTTATTGCGTAACATTTTCAGTCTAAACCATTTCCTTTGAAATACTAAAGTGATGATATGTCCAACTATTTTGAGCAACGGATAATCTTGATACAATTTCTGCAATCGGATCACAGTCGCATACTCCCGACTGCAGTGACCGAGTTATAGGTCAGACTCGGCATAGCACTTGGCTGTTCTGTGGTGCGGTGCACTTGACAGGATAACTGTGCGCCATTAAACTGAGATCTCATGATAAAATTTTATTTAATACTTCATATACTCTACCGATTCCCTTCTCGCCAGAGATGTAAAGGAGGAAGCAAGCAAGCGCGGCCGAGAGAGAGAGGATATGCAGCTTTTTTTTGCTATAAAACAGCTTCCCCTCTCACTAGCATATAAGGGTAAGAAGAAAGGTGTGCGGCTGAGAGCAATATAGTGAGAGGATGTAGAAGACCTGAGGGTGCCATGCTGATTACTAGGTAACAGTTTCTCCTCTCGTCAGGCGTCTTAAGGGGAGGTAGCAACATCGTGCCTAACAACCCGACTTGCAGACACTATTAGCTGAACTGGAGAGCACCGCACTGCAGTGATGGTAAACTGCGTTGTGCTTAACATATTTCACACCCAGTATTTAGACGTTTGCATAAACAACCAGCTTAAAAATTATTGTTGCATGAAATCTTAAGTGACAGGACCAAAAGATATTTTAATCTATGCAATATCCGATAAACAATAAAAACAGAAAATTTTATTATTATTGGTATATGAATTTTGTTAGGACCACTGAAAATGAATGGTGGGTAGCATATTTTGGTACATGCTTTTTCAGTACATTGAGAGTTCTTTGTATGAAATAGTAACTCATCTGTGCTCACAGCCATGTCTCAGAAAGACAATCTTTGTTCCTCATTGTAGCAGTTCAGTCTAGTGTTTTATTATTGGGTGGTATTGTAAAATGTGACACTAATAGTTTCTGTAAATTCAGATTTCTTTATTCAAAAATTAATTTGGCATATGCNATGGTATTGTAAAATGTGACACTAATAGTTTCTGTAAATTCAGATTTCTTTATTCAAAAATTAATTTGGCATATGCCGCGACTGTGAGGTCAGTGTTGTCGTGACAGTATGAATTTTAAAATATGGAAAGATTTTTACAATTGAATTTGGTGGAGCGGGGCCTTGACTTATAAAAAAATTAATTTACCAGTCCGCTGTCTCACAAAGGTTAAGAACCACTGCTGTTGGTGACTTGCATTTGGATGACAAGCTCCATAGTAGTTGACCTTAGGTTCTGCTTGCCTAATGGAATAGCAGAAGATGTCTCGTCCAGTGGATAAGGAACTCCTGCTAGGCAGCATGTTTTTCACAGTGTAGAGAGGAAGTGTGTCTTCCAGCTGGGCAACAGATCCTGCTCAGCACTGTGTATGGGGATACATGCAGAGGTGACTTACCTATCACATAGGTAATGTAATGCCACCTGTCCGGAGTAATCAATAAATAACTCATCACAGACAAAAGACAGCCACAAAGGTGTCTTGTTTGCTTTCAGATACAATAAAAGATTATATGTTTGTCATTATCTTCACATATGCTGGCATCCTGCACATCTGAACAGCACGAAAGAAGCATGGTCTGTGCAGGTTGTCACCCACTCTGCTCCCAGCAACGTACCCTAAAGATACCAGGACCAAACACTTACCTGGATGGGCATGTGGGATCGGGAGGGACACAGAGAACAAAGAGGGCACAAATTCAACTGCTGGTATTCTGCGCCGCATTTGCGGTGGCTAAAGTTAACTCACAGCTTGCACCTTAAACATATAGATCTATAAATACATTTTTTTTACTAGAGAATGCCAGGTGTCTGGGCATCTTAAGATGTTACACAACTGGGTTCCCAGGATTGAGTTAACATGGTTGGGTGCAATAACTATAGGGGCATTTAATTCTAAAGCTGCCTCTGCCACCCAAGGGGATTTTCTTGTCCTGCTGGTGCAGTTATGGGGCAGCTACAAAGTTCCAGTCGGTAGTGAGGTAGTCTGTGGTGTGTGAGATGATACCTGTATCACTAAGGGCTACAGACAGGTAGCTGTCTTGATCTGGGTTGTATCCCTTGATGGCAGTGAAACTAAACAAAGCAGCAATACATTGCTAAAGTGCAATAAAGGGTCCCACTGAGGCTATAGAAACTATATCTTTAGCTACAATAGTAGTGGAATAGGGCTTTATGGTGGTGGCTGCAGTATTGTTGTAAGGGGCATAGTACATTGCAGTGGCATCAAAAGTTTAAAACGTGTAGATACCATTCCTACACCCACAAAGTCCCAGTTCTCATTTCCATGTATGTTGCACCTCTTCTACATATTTGAAAAAATTAAGTTGGGAGATGATGCCAAAGTAGTTTAAAGGAGATGGAGAATGGTGATGTAATTTCATTTTTAACTGTGATTCTTCTGCATAAAATAACGACTGTGTTTGCTAGTACATTTTTCAGTCGTTTAGTCTAGATTACAAGGTGATGTGTGAGAATTAAGGAAGGTGTGCGGATGCAGGTGTCTTCTGCATGATAAATTTTGACATCTTTGTATTCTTATAGCTAGGGCCATGCTTGTGACATAGTTGCCACAACCAGGACACCGTAACTAGGTTGTGATCCGTCCACATTTGAGTGACAAAACGCAACTTGGGGACCAGTTTGGGTCATGGCACCTGTGCGTGAGGAAGTGTTGTTAGCAACAGCAGTAACGACTGTTCATGGTAAAATGAGCACTTTTGAAAACCCTGCTAAATTTCTACTTTTAGCCCATTGACTATGTATCTTTCTATGCAGCTATCAAAATAAACTCTGCCATGTGACTTTCAGCTGGTGTTTACATCAGCTGGCTCATATGTCCACTGCATACTCATTAAATAATCAACAGACAGTAATAAATACTGTGTTGTAATTAGCACTATATATACACGTACCTGTTAATTTTCAACAAATAATATTGATATGTGAATATTGATTGATGTTCAAAATTCTTTTTCTGTTTGGACGTAAATTAATGCATTTAACTATGGTCAACACTTCCAAGGACATAAGAATAAGATGATTAAAACATTCTTTTTCCCATTATAAAAACAACACCAAGACGTTTCAAACGTACACCTTTAAAAAGTGTCGCAGCTGAAACATTTCCCCATTAAAGAAAGGCACACTTTTAGATAATACTGTGTTTTTACTCCTTCATATAGAAGACAATGTCTCTTAAACAATCGTTAATGACCTAAGAATTATAATTAACAACATTTACGAGTAGAATTATATTGCATAAATACCTCACAAATCAATATTTTCATACAAGACTATGCACAAGCAAATGCACAGGCGTTTGCTAATACATTACTAGTACCGTAGTGAAAACAATTATTGTCATGAAACTAAATGGTCGAACAGAACTGATCCAGTTTTTACAGCATACTTTCACAGTAATATTTGTCACTCGATGAAAGTTTTGTGAAAATTCGTCTAGCCACGCAGTTTTTAAAGCACATAACAATAATGTTTGCTGAGGCCTGCAGCTCTGCTTATGAAAAAAATCTCTTTGCTTATTAAATTTCAATGCGTACATATATAAATGTAACTTCACCATAATATTAAAAACACAATACCTAGCAGATGACAATGCATATCATGAAACTGGGGCCGCGGTGGCTGAGTGGTTAGACTGCTCACCTCCCACCATGGCGAACTGGGTTCGATCCCCGGCCGGGTAACTCTGGAATTTCGCAAGTGGGAATTGTGTCGGACGATGCCACTGTTTGGCGGGTTTTCTTGGGGATCTGCCATTTCCCCCTCCCTTACATTCTGGCACTGCTCCATTCTCACCTCAATGAATGGATGAAGGTGTTGGTAACCTGACTTAGGCACCATACTCCAACGACAGTCGGAGTCAAGATGGTGTTGCTGATGTTCTCAGGGCGGTAGGGTCGTTCGCCCGGATGTACGCCGTTCCCTCTGTGATGGATATTGTTGAGTTGTCCTGATACCTGTGTTGTGGAGTGTAATGGGCCTATTCAGATTGACCCACACGCCTTAAATTGCTGTTAAATTCAGTTTTATAGAGATCGTGCAAATTTAGGCTGATGAAGAAACATCTGGAAGGCGGGTTGTAGGGGACCCATGCCCCAAAATGCCAATAAGGCGGTGCGTAGAAATAATACGACGCGGTTTACTTACACATGTATATTTTCCTTTTCACATAAAACTCTACATTCACCTCAATGTGAAAACATAAGCATACCCTGGCCACTCGCGCCCGCCAGGTGAGCTTAGCTGCTCTAAAAACGTATTACCGCGACATGAAAAATGTAGGTGGAAAAGTCATGCTTCCCCGGGCGATGCTATTTCCAAGGAAGGAGGGATGGGCCACATCCGGATGCAATGAAAACAAATGTTCCAGTTGAATTGAGAAATAACTATGGAAAACTATGCAATTAGTACAAAAGATGTGAATGCACCTGGATCGCGACGCGACGCGTGCCGACCCCTCTGACTCTCGGATGATGACTGATTCACTGTGGCACGCGTGGGCGCGTATAAGGAAGGTGGCCGCACGCCCCTAACATTCTAGATTGTTCTACAATCCCATGTACCTTGCTGTGATGAGATGATGAATCAAAGCAACAAAACAATGTTTACAAATCAAGAAAACGATCAGAAAAAACTCTTTAACACACCAATACAAGCAATATAACAATTGCAAGATTAAAAAATTAATTTCTGTACGCTACACTGGGTATTAATTTAAAGAAAAAATATAATTAAACTGTTGTCTTCTTGTGCTATTTGCACGTCCATGAGTTTGTTTTAATTTATTAATTGATTAAATGAAATGTTGCTCTGCAATTGATTATAAAATGTCACTGGAACATTTTCCAGGATCTTGTTTGGCGCCTCACCAGGCGAGTCCAAATCGCCGAGAGGGGGGCACAAAGTAGAATGAGCACTGCGGTGGTGCATTGAAGTTTTGGAGGGAGTGGTGTGCACGGCGTGACAGATGGTCTGGGGAAGCATAGAACCCTGTCCTATGTCAAAACTGCATCCACACATTTATTGCAGAATCTAATTTTACCCCTATCACTTACCTTTAAGGATAATCATGGAAATTAGTACTTACTGTTTGATATATATCAACTCATACAAATTAAAATGCTTGGATAGAAGTTATAATACTGTTTTAACGTATTCCTAACACTCAAGGAATGTTTCACATGCAGTATAAAACATTTTCATGCCATTATTGTTTCTAAACGAGTGACATCTTGCCGAGATATTAAGTCTACGATCATAAATTGAGTATCGCCTAAATACTACATAGCATGCACACATTTATTTAAGCTTTCATAATTGCAATACATTTTGCAAATATAACGAAACACACTTATCCGAAGCTTCTTCAAGTTTGTTATAGGTTTTAAATTTATACTAATTTCAACTGCATGAAGCAGCATTTTTTCCAGGTCGACATATTACATGAAATTCCAAGAATTTCTAGGACAATAAACTATGGAGAAATACAGCAGAAATCAATAACAAAGAATGCCAATTCACGCAGAATATGTATAAAAATTATTGACAAATACTTTATTTCAGAAGATATAAACAAACATTTTTAATCACCATGATCGTAAATCACTGTTTTGCTAACACATGAGGTCTGACCGGAAAAAAAAAATACCATAGCAAAAGACCGAACCAGCTAACTTGAATGTTACATCAGCCAGGTGATAATGTGAAAGAGTTAAAAACATTGATACAGTATGTGTTAGAATAATGCCACATTTTATTCTTATTTGCATATAGCAAAAAGAAACTGAATTGCAGGTGACAACAATTTTTAACTTTACGACAAGTAAGACATTAAAACATGGAACTACTTCTTGTAGTTTACTGCCAACTTAACTTTAGGTATTGTGGTCATTGCTTACGTTAAAATATATGCATTTACGAGCAGTGATTTTTTTTCATAGGTTAATTTCAAGAATGCTCACTTTATCGCGAACCATCTATAGCTAGGTATCTAAAGAAGAAACGTAGATGTGGAAAATATGGTGTCCATCACATTAATATTCAGAGGCTTACGTATGGATAGTTTTACACTTTATTTAATAAACTCGTAAACAATTATGAGTGTAGCTTCAAGTGACAAAATTGTTTGCACAGGGGAGACAGAATTGAGAAGCAAAGAACAAGAATCAATAACACAATTGCAGTTGAGGAAAGAGTCGATTTACTATTCCAGTTTCTATAATCTCAATGTTTCACATTCCAGAGTGTAGGTCATTCATTAACTTTACTGATGAATTATTCTTTATTGAACATTGTACTATTGTTGACTACCACGTGCTCTACACTACTTTAGAAAACTCTGTCCGTACAACAGACAACGATTTGAACACCAGTATGGCCACCTTAAGAAGAAATAAAGGCAAGCATTTTTGTCGCCATGACTCAAAAACGCTCACTTCAGTGTTTTCAGATCTGTTGCCGTCACTTGTAGCCATGTGTGGTCGTCCTTGTAAAAAAGTTCATAGTGACGAGGTTGCATGCAAGCATCTACTACATGTTAACATTGTTTTACTGCACTACCATGGTAATTAGTATTGCTGTACACGGTGTGTATAGAAAGATGTAAATATATGTGTGTAAGCTTTATATTTCAAGACATGCCTCAACTAAATTTATAATGCAAAGTTGTATCATATATTGTGTGTATCTGTTCCCTACAAGACGTGATGATGGGTAATCTAGTCTGTAATTTTCATGACATCAAGAACTGAGCGGGAGAAGCATCAAAACCAGAAAGACGAAGGCTAGGATACTCTAGAATAGCCGCAGCAATGTCGCTGTTATTATGGTCTGCCTTTTCAACAGGAACTTTGCAATGCCTACAGCTTTTTCTGACATACCATTAGCCTTAGGATATCTAGGGCTAGTTGTGACCACACTGAAGTTCCACGTGTTAGCAAATTGCTGAAACTTAATACGTACTAGCAAAAGGAACACTATCCGCTATGACAACTTTCGGTATTCCGTGTGTATAGAACACGTGTTTGATATTTTTGAAACACTTATCTGCACTTTTATTAGACACAGGAAGGATTTCAATCCACTTACTAAATTAGTCTATGATAACTAAATAACTCTTACCCCCATAGTCAAAAAGATCTACTCCCACTTTCTCAAATGGTAGCCTAGGAACTTCATGCGGTAAAAATTTTTTTTTTTACATTAGCCCGTCTGGAAATCTCACAAGTTTTATGGTGATCTACAAAATCTTGTACAAACTGAGAGAGCTTCGGCCAATAAAAAATTTGCTGAACTCGTTTCTTTGTTTTCATGTACCCACAGTGTGGCTTATGCGCTAATTTAACCATTTCATTTTAAGAGAATTTGGAACAATTATTTTATCACCATAGAATAACATTCCATTTGAAAATGTAATAAAATCTTTAATATTGCAGAAATGCTTTACCTCATCCTGTTTTATGTAATNCAACTTTTGTTGGCATAAAACGTTTCGTTCAAAACGTAAACAAACTGTCAGAAACAGTCACCTCACAAACTTGTTCAATTTTTTAAAATATGTTGTACTTATTTTAAAGCCATGCCCCCAATATATTCGTGTTCTACGTTATTAGTAGAGTCGAAATATACCACTTTCTGGAGTTTTTTTTCTTATTTTCAGGAAAGCCCCTATAGTAAAATTTTACCCATGGAGTGAATTTATGAACATTATTTTAACAATATTAGCAATTCGTTTGTGGTCAGTTTGCACAATTATATTTAGACCATAAATAAAATTATGAAACTTTTCTAGTGCAAAACAAAGTGNCGTTTGTGGTCAGTTTGCACAATTATATTTAGACCATAAATAAAATTATGAAACTTTTCTAGTGCAAAACAAAGTGCTAGAAACTCCTTTTCAATTTGAGGATACTGTTCTTCAGCTCTTGTTGAAGACCTAAATACAAAACTGACAGGTTGATCATTTTGAAGCAAACATGCCCCCAAAAAAACTGAGATGCATTAGCTTGCATCACTATTGGCAACTTATTGTTAAACAACCAAAGGACAAGTGCTCGACTTAGTTTTTGTTTGAGGACCTGCAAAGCTTTCATTTGATCTGGACCGCACATCTAGTCTGTCTGTTTTCTCAAAAGATCCCAAAGTGGTTTTGTAATCTCAGGCATATTAGGAATGAACTTTGCAAGATAATTAACCATACCTAACAATCTCTGAAGTTCTTTTTTATTTGTTGGTTCTTTTATGTTTAAGATGCATGTATGTCACTTGTGCTGGACTCGACTCTGGGCATTTTATATTGCAGTTTTCTGGGATTGAACCTAATGTCGTGTCGCCTTGCTCTCTGCATCACTTTATTTAAAATTCTATCATGCTCATCATCTGATGTTGCAGCAACTATTAAATCATCAAAGTAAACACCTACACCCTCAATGTGACCAAATACCTTAGTGTTATATTTTTGAAATACTTCAGAGGCATTGCTTAAACCAAAAGGTAATCTTTCACATCTGTATTTACCGAAAGGTGTTATAAAACAGTACAAGACCTTGCTTTGTTCTGTGAGCTCTATTTGGTGAAAGCCATCCTTCAAATCTATAACAGTGTAGAGTTTCTTTCCTGTCAATATCTGACTTAATTCATCAACAGTAGGAATCGGATAACCTTCTCCTTTAATAACTTTATTCAACTGATTAGGTTCAAGACATATCCTAACTGATTTGTCAGGTTTCTCCACAATAACTATATTATGAACCCAATCAGTAACTCTACCTACTTCAGAAATTTTTTTTTTTTCTAACCTGTCTAGTTCTACCTTTAACCTAGGTTTAACTGTTTCAGGAATTCTCCTGCAACAATTTAAAACTGAAGTTGCATTTGCTTTCACTTGAATGCTATATCTATCTTTGCATGTGCCTACCCCTTCAATCAATGACTTATTTGCTTCTTTAAAACTGTCTGAAGGGCTTTCTGATTTAAGTGCTCCAACACTATTGTTATGTGCACTAACAGATGGTGACCTTCTTTCAATGAGACCAGTGTTGGCATGGCAAGTATATCAGNTGCTCCAACACTATTGTTATGTGCACTAACAGATGGTGACCTTCTTTCAATGAGACCAGTGTTGGCATGGCAAGTATATCAGCCACAATAAGCTTAGTACTAAAAAATTCACCACCAATCAAACATACAACAATTACATAACCTATTGCCTTCACTTTGTGATAACTGCAACTGATAAGAGATTAATTACATTTCTGAATATTTGTGATTGATAAACCTAAGTCTTTGTAAACATTCGAAGGCAAAACATTGCCATCAGCACCTGTGTCTAATTTACAGTTACTTTTGTGGCTATTAATGCTTACAGTTTGTGACTACTGAGATATATTATTGGTATTCTCAATAGTACGTATGTACAGCACCTCACATCAGGGCCGGATTTATCATGTTGCCGCCTGTATGCCCATGAAAAAAATGCCGTCCCCTCCCCAAACTGTTATCTTTTTTAAATTTTTCTTCATTTATATTTTATAATCCACAGCGACGAGACCAGGTACGTCGTCATGATTTAAATTACCACGTTAATCTGTTATAAATAAATAACTAAATTAAAAGGATAAACGAGTATTAGTTTAACACAAGGTAAAATTTAAGTTATTGAATTAACTTGTTACAGAACTCTATAATTTGCAATTGTAGGCATTTGTTTTAGTTTTCTTTTTGACAAATGTCACGTGCAGGACCACGCTCTCTCTCTTTCCCACTCTCTCTAGTGTACATATATACACACACACATATATATATATATATCCTTGCAAACCGACCCAGCTTCGCCCGGGTACAATTGGGAAAATACAATTCATTTATGTGAAAACAGAATTATAAAATTGTACTATGTTGGCCTAGGTTTTTAACTGATTATGGCAACTCAAAAAAAGGAAATATAGGAAATATTTTTTACCCGATAGCCAAGAAGTAGGGTAATGTTTTTGGAGAAGTGTATCTGTGCAACTATCGTGTAGTTACCACATTCCCGTTTTCCTGCGTCGATGTATGAAAATCAAAACGTGAGTTTCATCAAGTTGTAGCTTTAAAAAAAAGTGTACCTACTACTTTTTGCGCTTGGCAGAGGGATCTTAATTGATCACCAAAGTTAAGCAATGTTCCCAGCGGAACACATTTGGATGGATGACAGATTAGTGGCATAACATCTGGTTGTTATTGATTGATAGCAGTCGTTAAGCCATTTCAGAGGTCCTTGGGCGGCCTGATTAACTCTGACACCAGAGGAAAAAAATCTTTCGGTCATGTTTCCAGCCGTTGCAGAATTACGTTTTGTTGTTATTTCACAGGAACCGTACAATGTTCTGGCATAAAAAGTATCCTATGTCCTATTCCAGGACCTAAAGTACCTACATACCAAATTTCATCAAAATCCGTTCAGCCATTATGGAGCTGAGTGGTAACAAACATACACACACATACACATNCGTTTTGTTGTTATTTCACAGGAACCGTACAATGTTCTGGCATAAAAAGTATCCTATGTCCTATTCCAGGACCTAAAGTACCTACATACCAAATTTCATCAAAATCCGTTCAGCCATTATGGAGCTGAGTGGTAACAAACATACACACACACACACACACAGAGACTTTCACATTTATAATATTAGTAAGATTGCCAGTGCCATTTTGCATCTATATCAATGTGTGTAAGGTCTAGGTTTCATATTATCTCCTGGCATGGGATTTTTTTATATGATACGCATGTGGAATTTCCAACTCAAACCACCTTTACCTCAAATGCTGTAAGGAACNATACACACAGAGACTTTCACATTTATAATATTAGTAAGATTGCCAGTGCCATTTTGCATCTATATCAATGTCTGTAAGGTCTAGGTTTCATATTATCTCCTGGCATGGGATTTTTTTATATGATACGCATGTGGAATTTCCAACTCAAACCACCTTTACCTCAAATGCTGTAAGGAATGGCCTCAATAAATAGAATCACGTATGATTAATTTTGGAACATTTGCAAACTGTTCATTTACATTCTTTCGCAAAGTTAATCTAAAAATAGTTTAAATCTCCTCCAAAGATAGATTAATAATGCCATAGAAATGCAAAAATGAAAACAATCAAAACAACAATACAATAGGATTTTTCATCTTTGCTCCACTAATCATCACTGTGTTTAAGCAATAGGAAAGATCTATGGACACATCAACAGAAAGCACTTAATAACATTTTATATTACTGTATAAAATATTACTGCAACAAAAATGCATAGCCATTATTATTTAATAGCAAAGAAAATATTTTATATTTTGTTAACTATTTATAAAAGTACAACCNATTTTTCATCTTCGCTCCACTAATCATCACTGTGTTTAAGCAATAGGAAAGATCTATGGACACATCAACAGAAAGCGCTTAATAACATTTTATATTACTGTATAAAATATTACTGCAACGAAAATGCATAGCCATTATTATTTAATAGCAAAGAAAATATTTTATATTTTGTTAACTATTTATAAAAGTACAACCTTTTAACAGCACCAAAATACATTAATTTATTTGTAGATAAATTATTTTCAGCCTATGGTGATACTGTCGTTTGCCATAGTTAAATGCAAGTACACTCATTTGCACAAAAATTGATCGCCATGAAGGTGTCATTGCAGGGACACATAAGTGTGTACATGCACAGGACATGAGAGTATGTTATTGTACCACACTAACCACGTATTGCAGGGCCCCAACACTTGCAGGATGAACTTAGTGTGATGTTGAACCACCTGTAGCATGGATACCGGTGATAATACTGTTGGGCATGGAGTCATACAGACGTAGGATGTTCTCCTGTGCAAGATCATGCCATAGCTGACGCAACTGACCCTCCAAATCCTCCGTAGTTTATGCTAGCCGAAGTTACCATTCAATTTGCTCTCAAACANGACGCAACTGACCCTCCAAATCCTCCGTAGTTTATGCTAGCCGAAGTTACCATTCAATTTGCTCTCAAACATTCTTGATGGGCGAGAGGTCTGTGGAACTTGCTGGCCAAGGAAGCATGTTGACATCNGTTCAATTTGCTCTCAAACATTCTTGATGGGCGAGAGGTCTGTGGAACTTGCTGGCCAAGGAAGCATGTTGACATCATGAAGGCAGGCCAGAGATACCTGTGCTGTACGAAGCCGAGCCTTATCCTTCTAGAAAATGGGGTTGTCAAGCTGCACCAGGAAGCAGAACACACATGGTCACATGATTTCCTGGATGCATCGCTACGCCATCAGTGTTACTTTGCTCACCACCACTGGAGTGTAGGAATTGTGGAAAATTGCTCACCACACCAGGACACCTCTAGTGGGGTGGTATGTCGCTATACAATGAAGTGTGGATCATGGAGCTGGCCAGGACATTTCCAGATTCGAATTTGGCGGTCGTCTGTATCCAGAGAGAACCGTGATTCGTCACTGAACTCCGCTCGTCGCCAATCCGCAAGTTGCCATACTGTCTGTTCTCGGCAGAAAGTCACACATGCTCTGCGATGCTCAGGTCGTAATGGCAGACGTAGTAAGGGACGCCTCGACAACAGATCCCGCTCTGCTAGCCGCCTGGATATGGTCCTGGCAGACACAGGCATATCCCCAGCTGTCGTGACATGTTCCTGGATGATGCACAGCGACACCTGTTGTGTGCATACAGCCTAAGGAGCATTCACCTGAACAGTTGGTCACTGAAGCACTAATTATTATTCTGAGTGATATGCTTACATTTCGATACACTTTAAAAAAAACCTTNAACAGTTGGTCACTGAAGCACTAATTATTATTCTGAGTGATATGCTTACATTTCGATACACTTTAAAAAAAACCTTCTTGGTATAGAAATTTGCATAAGTTTGTCATGTTGCCATTTTCTTAATCTTCAGATGCTCTCTAAGGTGCAATGACTCCAATACTATGAATACCTTAGGATCATTCTCGTAATAAGAAACTATACTACGGTATGCACACTGCATTTTCAGATTTTCCCTAAGTGTATCAATAATTCCATTATTTATACCAAAATGAAAATTATCTGACCCAGTCTTAAGAATTAATTCTCTATCCTTAGTCTCGTCAGGCCTCAGTGTGTGTTTTTTCCCCTTTCCTCATCAAATTGGTATATTTATACGCTGTTGACAAACTTGTAAGACATTCATAACGGTCAACTATTTCTGTTTCTCTTAAATTTGCAACTAAGTTGTAAAGAAAGCTGTTGTTATTAACGAATTGCCGTAAATCTATGTTTACTGAATGCAGTTTGGTGCTAACATCATTTACTATGTGATTTTGAAGTTTCGTCCCCTTCTCTGAGAGTTTTAATATGACGAAGTTATATTTAAATAAGATCAATATTTTTGAAATATAAAACCATGGATCTGTTGAGATAGTGGTGCTCAACAGCTGTCTTCAGCGGTAGTGAGAGTAAAGTGAGGTGCAGGTGGTGGATAGATGGAATATAACCGTCAGAGAAACAGAAGTACCCTGAGAACCCACCAGCCATATCTCTCATGCCAAGATCCAGTACTGACCCCATCTTAGTGGAAGGTGAGTGATCTAGCCACTACACCACTGCATCATCAGAATTTTTTGTAAAAACTAAATTCAAACAAATTTTATGTCACCATTCCACTACACAGTTTTGTAAGTACTATTGGAAAACTGAAAGGAAATGTTGGGGACATGCTCAGACAAGTAAAAGTTAATCTACCACCCCTTCATTCTGTGCAGACCACTTTTCTCTGTCATTATAATCAACAGCTATTTGGACACTGGGTAACTGCTACTGACCACATCTTTCAAGTATGATTCGCCGATACTGATATTTCAATTATCTCCAGATTTCATGTCTATGAGCAATTTTCTTTAAGTAGAATGCTGTAAATTAGGTAAATATATACATTTTTTTATGACAGTAAACATATTTTTGTTTGATCTCAAATAAAATTCATGTAAGTTCTTTTTATAATCCTAATTTTTATAACTTTCATTGGTAATACAATTAGTATGTAGTAAATTATTTTACTAATTTACTGTCACGTGTATTTGTTTGCATTTTAATGCCTGGCCACGCGCAGCTACTTTGCATGCCGCAATCAGTTTACAACATCTGTAAAACATTTAATTTATAAATCACAAATTCCTCGCCTTTATTTTCGTTGCAATAAATAAAACTTTTGTTAGAACTGAAAACAAACTACTATCACTTGTCAGCTGCTAGTAGAGCAAAACTTGTAAACCAAAAACTTAACAAAGATCTGCTAGAAAGTCTGCTAGTCAGTATCTTCATCCTTCCTAAGGAAACTTTGGTATTGTTTGCCAAGTTCAGCAACTCTGCACATTTCGACACTCTTTTCTAGACTAATGTTTGGTTCGCAAAACAGTCGTTGTATAAAGTTGTCATTAACTGCAATGATAATACGATCACGAACTAATGAATCCTCTTTCACCCCAAAGTCACAACTTCTAGCCAACTTTCTGTGGTCATTCTAAAAACTTTCAAAAGACTCCTCCAGTAGTCTTGTGTTTAAGTAAAACAATTGTGCCTTTCATTAAAAATATTAACTCTTGGTTTTATGTACGCATCAAAAGCACACAGAACTTCATCTGATTTTATCTTTGAACTGTCCATATCAAATGTATTGAATATTTCTAATGCTTCATCACCAATACAATTTAGAAACATCCTGACTTTCTTTGTTTCTGAAGCCTCATCATTCCCAGATACAGTGAAAAATAGCTGGAACATTTGTTTAAAAGTTTTAAAATTGTTTGCAGCATCTTCATTTAAAACTAACCCACTTGGTGGTTTGAAGTTTTCCAATTTGAGGTTTTGTTTGCTACTACAAAAGTAAAACTATTACCACTGTGACTGTTTACCTACACCATAATATCAGAACAAATCCACACATTACCTTCATAGCCATTTTAACTAGTATTCTTGCCTTGCAGAACTCACAGTGATGATTCACATTGTAACTATGAAGCCTCACAAATGAATAAGTACATATCAGGTAATTCATCCCGTTTCTGACACCATGTTTCGTTGCTTGTTTGAAATAATAGCAGTTTTTTTACAATCATCTTTATTTATTAGATGCCTCCATACATCTCGTTATGAACAACTTGCAAGCGACCTTTCACTTACAATGTTGCCAACCTCCACATACCAACATCCATATGTTAAGTGCAGTGCTTTGCCAAGAGGCATGACCTTTCTACACTAGGTCCAAGTGACTACATCTCACAAGAGACAACTGCCCACAACTAATTCAGTTGAGTGAATCCTGACACTTATTGTTATGTAAATACTTTCCAGATAATTCATAATTCTCGCCAGCTGTTGTATAGCATATAGCTGTGTCAAAATGTTTCGTGGAAGATAGACATTCCTAAAATTTTCCCAAAAAAAATGCAAAATGCTGATTTGTTACCTGGCAAGTTTTTGTCATGTCAAAGCCCCCCCTTCCATCTCCTTCCTTTTGCCTTAACCGCAGCCCTACACGAGGTGTAGCCGTGAGTCATCGACATGGGAGAGAGGCCAACAGGAGATTTGGTTACCGTAAAATATCACTCAAAACATCAAAAGGTACAAATCATAATAATACTAGCGCTAATTAAACCTATCAGTTACAAGCAGTAATTATTTTGTCTGTAATGCTCTAAGAAGCAGCTCTCTGATAATGCATACCCCTCACATAATTCAGTTTCTCATGACAGTTAAAAATTATGAAGGCACTACTTGTTTAGCTGTCAGTATGGTCCCTCTCTTTGCAACATTGTTCAACTGTAGTTTATTAGTTTATTAGCATTTCTTATTTCAAGGAGTAAAGTAACACTTGGCCTAATCACCACAGAACCGAGTCCTGAAATGTAGAGGTAAACATAACAAAAGCATTTTCAGTTCAGTTAAGAAGTTTATGTGAATAATAAGTCTGGACATCTTTTCACGTGGTAATTTCCATCCTCACCTTGCTTCACTCACATTGGTGTTGAAGACTTCAGCTGTCAAGTGCTGTCCCTAAATCTACCTTTCTCAAAAGCAATTTCACTCTAGTTTTCTGGTTAATAAGCTTAAATTTGTACTCTTTTTTTTTTAGTCATCTTCAGAAAGTTTTCTTTGTGTAAATGCCAAACATCGAACAAACTAAAGAAACTATTTTATCTCGTATTTTAGCCCTTGGGAATTATTTCTTTATGCTTTGGCAAACTTACAGCTGGCATTTTGTTTTTTGAAGAAATTAATGATGCTTGTTTTGAAGTGTGTTTGTAACAAAAATTTATTTAAAATGAGTTTCATAACCTTAAATCAGCAAAATTGAATTTGAACACACATTCTTCACCACATTGTGTGCTTTTTTTTTTTTTCTTTTTTTTTCCAGGGGATATAGATGATGATGAAGAAATACTCGACTGGCTGACGAACCCAGAGAATATGGAGCTGACAGATCACATTGAGAAAGTGAACAGGAAAATGTTCCTGAAGCTGCGCCAAACCACTGACTATGTGGCAGTGTTTTTCTGTAAGTACTTTTGTTGCCAAGAAGGCACTGACTAACTCAAAGAACATATTTTATAGTACATCTGTGTTATAATAGTTGTTTGTTATGCAGTCAACTCCTGTTAGTCTGTGCATTGATTACCTACTTGCAGCTTAACCACAGCACATTACAAAACATCAAAACAATATTTTTTAATTATACATTTACTACTGGAATTAATTTACACAGGTATAACCTTTAGCCATTGTAATACAAAACTATGCTTGCAAACAGTAATCATGGATTGATTGTATATTATGCGAGTGAAGCAGCAACTGTATTCCTGAATGTAAGCTTTTTTTCTATGTTGTAATTCCTTTGGGCTTGCGAGTAGTAGATAGTGCATGTTTAGAGCTGTGAGAAGTCGATGAAAACAAAGCAGTTTAATGTTTTTAACACTGTAAAGTATGAGAAAAATAAATAAAATGGAAGCAGAAAGTTTTGTAAAACAACTCTCATTGAATTTTTACAGATGAAAATGAAAAAATGGATGTATGGTTAGCCATAGCATACGCTGCTTTCTTAATGGCTTGTGCACTACACTGCTATAGTGATGCTGTTTGGCTCGTGATTAATTTCAGTAATTAAATGTTATGCATGAGAAATTTATTCTTATGAAATAATGTCAACTATCTTCATGATTCATTCTGCACTTGAATGGCAGAATTCACATCACCCAAGGTGGTTGGCTATGTAGGCCAACAAATAGTTTGCAGAACTTAAGAAAAACTATGTTTTATTTAAAAACTTTTCAATATTTTTGAGTGTTACCTGTTTATGAATAACACTGAAACAACTCATACAAGTGTCAGTTTTAACTGTCCTCTAAAATGTATTTTTTGAGAGTGAAAATGGCTGTCAATAATAAGTGTTTCCACAATTGTTTTAGGTATAAAAATTTTAGTACATAATCTTTAAAATGGTATAAGAGATGTGCAGTATATCTTGAAATTGGTTTTTATGCCATGAAATGAAGCTTACCACTGCATTTCTCGTAGCATGGAGCATTTTCCTGGCAAGAAAACTACATGCCAGTTTATTGCCTTATGCATAGGCGAAAAAGGCATTTGATGTGCATGCTTATGTTAATTACCTTTACTATACCTTCTTTTTTCAAGGCCTTGACGCAAACTATCTGCACCCAGGCAGTACCATTAACGTTACATTAGAACAGCAAAGATGTAATGCAGACACGGGAGAAAAAAGTTGAGAAGTGAGCTTCAAATGTTTCTGGTTGTCTAGTAATCAGTGATATAAATGTCCATGATGCTCTGGTACAACAACTGAGTAATTGAGCAATTGTCAGTCAACTCGGGCCTACAATGGGTTCTGCACACATGCTAGATTTGCATATTGTGAGTGACTGAAATTATGTGCAAAGCAACTCTAAATTATGCACTGGGAAATTAATATAATAATTGGTGATTTTTAAGGCATTACAAAAACTATATGGTAAATTTTATTGTGATTTTATATGACTTTCTTATAGTCCCAATCCAGAAGCATTCCAAACTATTAAGGTACATGTTTGTTATAACTGCACTGCTCAGTGGCCTGTATGGAAAGAAGGTACATTCCCACGTGTGCAGAGAGTGGGAGCATCAGTGAATTTAAGGAATAGCCCTTAATGAAGGCAATAGAGAGATGAGATGTAAGAATAGATATCTACCCTAAAAAAAATTGGAACGCAGAATGTTTGTTGATGTTTCGATCACGGATTACATATTAATAGGGTCCTAAACACATTCCAATCAACAAAACCATAGGTGCATGTATTTATGTACGCGTGGTAGAAGTTATACTTCTCTTGCGTTACTAAAATAAGATTTTGTAACGTATGCAAATAATTTATGTAATTAGGAAAACAATAAAATGACTGAAGAAAGACATTAAATGCAATTAATAAAGGTTTGATTAAAGAACTTAATTAAATACTTACAAAAATTAACCTCAAATACTTTAAAACACTTTCAAAATTTTATTATACAATTTTTGTCACTAACAAATTTTTCGCGGCACAATGTAAGTAAAATTGATTAATAAGATATATATATATATTCACAATGAATTACTAATATAAATGAAATGTTTTTCAATTAGCTTATTACATTAACTGATTTTCTGTTGGTTTTAAATATAACCACATGCTATTTTGTGTACCTTGCGTTTGTATATAGCTAGACGATACGCACAAGCACGTTGGGTCATACCCCTACCACGTTCACTGTTGTGCATGCGCAACTATACATGCATGCGCATTGGGTTATACCCCTACCACGTTCACTGTCGTGCATGCACAACTATACGTGCATGCACATTGGGTCATCACCCTACCATGTTCACTGTTGTGCATGCGCAACTATACGTGCATGCACATTGGGTAATACCCCTACCTCATTCACTATAATGCCTGCGCAACTATACGCGCATGCTTGTTGGGTCATACCCCTACCACGTTTACTGTCGAATTTCGTTACACTGTGTGCGCGCAACTTCAGTTGCACACTAAACTTTTACCCTCAACGTGCCAAAAGAAGTATAACTTCAAAAATGTGTGCCAAGCAGGGGTGTAGTGAAACTGGAACCTCCATCCCAGCAATGCTATGCAAGATTTTTTAATGTTACCCAAGATTTATATACGCTAATCAATCATTATTATTGTTTTTTTATTTAGTGAACTTGTGAAAACAGAACGATGACGACAGGCAGTTTATGGTTTGTGCGCACTTTGGTTAGAAATAGGTTTTCATTATTTTATAGACACTCTAGATGAATTTATAAATTAAAACGTTTGAATGATAAACTGCCCTTATGTCATTATTTGTAATATAATTGAAACTCAGACTTATCTTGTTGCAGCTCGCAACATTTCAGTACACCCATCCGACCTCAACCCCCACCCTTTTCTCTGTTCTGGCGCTTATCTGCCTACAAGTTACAAGTGTAAGCTAGCTATATTTGTTTTTTTTGTTGAGTTCAGTTGCTTGGTTATTTAAGTAATATATAAAATGTTTATAATTATTAACAGTTCTTTATTTCATTAAAAATTATTGCATATCAACTATTGTTTACAGTATATCTATAAATACATTATTTTTTAACTACTGTTTCAGTTATTTTTTAGTATTATGTGAGAAGATCCCATACATAACAATGCCTTGGTTCCCCTCTGAAATCTTATGTAATTGTGACAAAAAATTTTCCTTGAAGTAAATGTGGTTAGTGTGTGTTGCAAAGTGCTCTAGAAAAGATGGGATAACATCTTAACACAGCACAAAAAACAAGTTGTGGTGTAATGAAAGATAAAGGTCATGTATGCACTATGGCAGTATCGATTTTTGTTTACGGTGCCCCATTTCCAAGAAATAACGCTGAATACGAGCAGCCATGATGTCACTCCGCTCGCCTGACCATGGAATACTGTTTGCTGGCCTGCTGTCGACACACCCCATAGTAGTAGTCGCATGAATCTTGTAGTGAGCTCATGTTGTGAATATGTTCAGTAGAGGAGTTCTGTGAATTTATAAGTGTCAGAGGCTATTTAATTGCTTTTGATGGTTTTATATAGTGGTGAGCTTAAACAGGAAAGAGTCTGTGGCTGGGAAAATATCCAGTTGTAGTGCGTATGTATTTAATAACTCATCTTGTAATCCAGGAAATTGAGACCAGAGTATATTTTTTCATGTTCTTCTGGAATATTTGAAATTTCCACATGGGTTTTGTAAATTACAAAAATTCTCGCCTGCACTTGGAGTGTTTATGTTCACAGCATTTTCTTGAAACTGATTTTTATAAAACACAGTTAATGAAATTAACGTGTAGTGAATAACTGAAAGGTGTTACGAACTAGCTTTTAAGCCATTCGTACGTGAAAGTTGCTGGGGACGTAGCTCAATAATGAATCATAATTAGGTAGAGTACAACAGTATAAGATGAGGTTTATTAGCATTAGGGTTGTACAATTACTATTTATGTTACTATTGATCGGGGGAGCTTTAAATTGAATACCAAGATGATTATTCATCATATTTATCTAACACCATTTTATTATAATCCAATTGGAAAGTCATCACCTTGTTAATGTTGCCGGAGGCTGATTCTACGAGACGGTTAACGACGGCCGGACACACCCATCTTCCACGGTCTTCTCTCTCCTCGGGTCGACGACAAAAGACGCTGTTCCGGGTGTTACGCCGGCCTATATCGGGCGCGTTGTTTTTGCAGCCCCGCTTACTGGCCAGTAGAGGGGATTTCTGCAACTGTCTTCTTTCTGCAGATTTGAGGCTCCTCAATGCAAGAGCCAAAAAGTCCTCAGAGCAGAAAGCAGACTCCTTGAGGTATGAACCACATAGTCCTCAAAAACAGCAAAGCAGATTCGAGGCTGTTTGATGTAAGACCCATATAGTCTTCATAGCAGTCATGTTTCTTTACATTACTGATCCAAACCACCATGTTAGAGTGAGTGACATTGACCTTGAGCCTAATAACCTTAAATTCAAAAAATTGAGAAAAAATATACAAATTTAAAAAATTGAGAAAAGAATTATATTACTGACCATGACCACCATGTTGGATGGGGATGACTTTTATCTTCACTCTGATAACCTTAAACTTCAAAAATCAAGAAAGAATTGTAAAATTTGAGGAAAACACTATGTTACTGTACCTAACTGCCATGTTGGATGTGGATGACATTGAGAGTATGATTCTCGTTAAGATACGGAGCGCAGCCACTCCCTGGTATGATGATCAGCAGATAACTGATTAGTAGGTTCCCCTGGACTCCCATGCCAATTTATCATTACCAATATAATCAATCAATCTGCCAACTCCCCCTTCCCCGAAAGCAAATTATTAGCTCTACATATCAAAAGTCCCCTATTCCCTTCCCTTCCACCCACACCACCATCACACTATCTATCTCTCCACATCCCTCATAATTTACTGGCCAACCCACCACCCAACTCAACCCCCTCATCCCCTCATTGCCTGTCTCCAAACCCTCCCCCCTCCCCTTTCATCTATCCTCTCCCCCTCACTCAAACTTATTTCCTCCACTCTATTTACCCACTGTAGTTCAACTGAATAGTCTGTTCCTCTCCACCACCACCAATCAGTTGCCATAACTCGACTGATTACTCACTAAAGTGTAACTCCCACTGCCCCCACCCCCCTTACTTCTCATTACAATAATTTCAGCCAGCTCCATTTACTCACTATAGTTTGATCCCCTCCACTCCACCACTATATTTAATTGGCTATTAAGTCAGCCCCCATCACACCCACCATCATTTACCTTTCATAACTCAACATCCACCACTACCACTAGTGTGTGCTAATGAAGAAAATTATGTTGATGATATTGCTCACTCGTAATTGGCTGTTGGTTATGCAATATTACAACCTCTCCAGATAAATAATGTGGCCTAAGTTGCACCATCTCACAGTTCTTCATCTGATGCAACAGGTGATAATCATCTTCTCTCTCCTGACCTTTGCAGTTATCATTCTGGTAAGTTATATTATGTTTGAATCTTCCATCACAGAATGCATGGTATTATTGGTCAGGCTCATAATTACTCATGTATTTTCTCACTAAAGTAAAAATTTGCTCAAATTTAAAGTACAGACTCAAACCAGCAAACTATTACGAAGTAGAGATTAATATGAAGCGTTTGTTTAACGATGTACCTGCAACCGACATCTCAACTTCATCTTTGGTAGTGCCATCGCTAACTCCAGCTAGACAACTTACATTGTGTGTGATACTGTTCACAAACCATTAGGTCTAAGCTCTTTAAACTTGGAATATACAAGGCCAGCATAAGTTGATCATATTTATATATCTCACTATTGTTTAGTCCCTTTTTAGACATAGTTGACTGCTATTTTCAAATCATTGATGTTAGAGTAACAAATAACCATACCAACCAATAATACTGACCAACTGCCAAGACCAATGGACAAGACCAACGGATAAGGCCAACCAGACCAGAAAGCCATACCAGACGATCTGGCCAACTAGTCAACAAGGTCAACCAACGAAACTGACTGACTAACCACCATTACCAACCAACCATATAGACTGTTCATACCAGCTGATCATAACAAACGCCCATGCCAAACAAACAGGCCAACCGGCCATCAAAGCAGACTGTGCATACCCATGGACAAGATCAACCAAACCAACCTTCCGTACCAAATGGCCATACTGACTGATAAGACCAACCAACACAACCAACCATCCATCCATCCATCAATATTGGCCAACCATACAGGCTGTCCATACAAAGTTACCTTACCAGTCAACAATACTAACCAACTACAACAGCCGACCACATGAAATGACCATAAAAAACAATTATACGAGTCAACCATACAAACCATCAATACCAGCCAAGAAATAAACTGTCCATAACAACTGCCCATACCCAATAATGCAAACAGACCATACCAATCAACCATACAAATTGGTCATATCAATCAGCCATACAAACCGGCCATGCCAATTAGCCATACTAACCAACCATACCAATCATCCATATGAACCAACCATATCAACACCATACGAACGAGCCATAGCAGCCATACAAAGTGATCATGCCAAGCAACCTTACAAAGTGACCATGCCAAGCAACCTTACAAAGTGATCATGCCAAGCAGCCATACGAACCGACTATACCAAGTAACCATACTAAATGACCAAACCAGCCGACCATATGAACTGGCCATACCAGCCGACCATACAAACTCACCATACCAACCAACCATTGGAACTGACCATACCAGCCAACCATACAAACTGACCACATCAGCTGACCATATGAACTGACCACATCAGCTGACCATACGAACTGACCACATCAGCTGACCATACGAACTGACCATACCAACCGACCATTCAAACCAATTATACCAGCTTACCATACAAACTGATTATACTAGCTGACCATATGAACCACCAGTGTGAATCAACCATATCAACTGAACATACGAACCAACCATAATACCTACCAAACACACAAACCAACCATACCAGTCAACCATATGAAATGATACTGTCAGCCATACAAACTATCCAATACCAACTGAACATATGAACCGACCAAAACACCAGTCATAAAACCAACCTTACCAGCCAGCCAGCTATATGAGCCAACCATACGATCCAACCAGGGTAACGGTCCTGCAAGACATATTTTGGGCATATCAGTGGGTAAGACCAACCATACAAGCCGACCATATCAACCAACCATATGAGCTAACCATACAGACCAAGTGTATGAACAGACATTCTAACAAACCATATGAACTGACCATGTCAGTCAGCTATATGAACCAACCATACAAATTGATCATACGAACCGACCATACATACCACCTATACAGATCAACCCTACCAAGCAACCCCATGAACCAATCATATGAGCCAACCATACAAGGCAACCATATGAACCAACCATACAACTGATCATACGAACCAACAATTTCAGCCAACCATATGAACCAACCATACCAGCCGACTTTATGAACCATCCATACCAGCTGACCATATGAATCGACCATATATGAATCGACCATACAAACCAACCAAATGAACTGATCATACCAGCCAGCCATATGAAACAACCCTACCAACTAGCCATACAAACTGACCATACAAACCAACCAACCAACCATACAAATTGATCATACGAACCAACCATACGAACCAGCCATGCCAGCCAGCTGTACAAATTGACCTTACCAAGCAACCTCATGAACCAACCATACAAACAGACAATGAAGACAAATCTCAAAACATGTTGCCTAATATGTTTCTCATTGCTAACCTCTTCATTCAAAACTTTGCAACAACACCCCAACCACTGCGATCATTGAGACCTCAGGGGTGAACATGGATCCAAAGCCTCCATTTTCATCTTTGTCGGAAATGAAGCTGAGGTCCCATGGTGACATCGGCCACATTATTTATCTGCAGAAATTGTGATGTTGCATGACCAACAGGGGTGGAGTGTTGGGTATTAGGTGGTGGCAAGGGTGGATGGTGAGGAGGTTCAAGCTATTGTGAATAAATGGTGAGGGGGAGAGAGTCGTGTAGTGGGTTGATGGCGTGGGTAGATTGTGAGGCGGGTTGAGCTATGGCAAGTAAATTGAGAGGGGATGGGAAGGCAGATGGTGTTATGGTGGTGTGAGTGGAGGGGGAGGGGAGATGGAATGTGTGTTACGTAAGGCCAATAATTTGCTTTGGGTTAGAGGGAATGTGCAGATTGATTGACTTTGTTGTCAATGATTAATTGGCATGGGGGTTGAGGGGAACTGACTAAGCAGTCGTCTGCTGATCATTGTATCAGGAAGTGGCTGTGCTCCTCCATCTTAACAAGAATCAAACCCTCAAGGTATCTCATCCAACATGATAATTGGGGTCAACAAAGTAATTCTTTAAATTTTTTTCAAGTTTTTTTTTAGTTTTTACTATTTGTTCTTGATTTTCCAAATTTAAGGTTACCAGGGTTAAGGTCACACACATTTAACATTATGGGTCGGGGTGAGTAATGCAATTTTTTTCTCAATTTTTTAGTTCAAGGTTACTGGCATCCAGGCCAAGGTTACCCACATCCAACATGGCAGTTATGGTCAGTTACGTAATTTTTTCCTAAATTTTTATGTAGTTTTAATTTTTATTTTTTACTTTTTTTTTCCTAATTTTTTTTACTGTGGTCAAGGTTATCCACATTTAATTTTAGTATGGTGGTTGGGGTCAGTAGTATATTTTTTCCTCAAATTTTAATAAGAAGGTTTTTTTTATCAGGTTATTGGGTTCAATGTTAAGGTCACCCAAATCTTTACAATTTTGTGGTTTTTTTTAATTTAAGGTTACTGGTGTCAAGATCAAGGTCACCCATATCTAACATAGTGGTTGGGGTCAGTAATAACAAACATATCTGACCTACCTGATCTTCTGGGACTTGGTTGTGTTGCTTTAAGTTCTAAATGGTTCTTACATCAAGGAGCCTCAAATCTGGTTTCCTGCTTTTGAGGACGTTTTGGTTCTCGTATCGAGGAGCCTCAAATCTCCTCTACTGATTTGAAGACTCAAGCAGAGCAATTTTCCATTTCTATGGACTTTTTGGGGAAAAAGCGATTTTGGGTAAAATTAGTAATTTCTGAAGTGATTTTTGAGGTAAAACAGTTTATTTTGTCGATGATATGGCAGTGCCTGGCCGTTGAGCGTGACCTCCAGCTTTTTTTCCAACCATGGTGACGGATGGCTCCAAGCTGTGACCGCTAAATCATGTACCAAAACAAATAAAACCCTACCACTATAAATAATTGTAATTTTTTTATTGTCACAACACTCAAAACATTTGCATTAAGTGTATTCTGTTTCTTTCCTGTTTTACTCTTTTGTCTCACAGCATCTCAATAAGGTA
Source organism: Clitarchus hookeri (assembly GCA_002778355.1). Taxonomy (NCBI): domain Eukaryota; kingdom Metazoa; phylum Arthropoda; class Insecta; order Phasmatodea; family Phasmatidae; genus Clitarchus; species Clitarchus hookeri. The sequence continues at coordinate 89,432 of NQII01002454.1, read as the reverse complement.
ATTCATTCCTAGTCATGACACAGTAATATATTAAATCTTGAGGTTATTTCCATTTTGATGGCTTGCTGTGACAGAGTCTTGATTGTTTGATAGTGTTTAGCCATCATAACTAGCAAGCTGTGCCACAATTTCTGATTATTCATGAAAGTGTAGGGCAGAAGTGAGAAATGTGTTGATCCCCCAGACAGCAATGATTGCAAGCAGTGCAGCCGGGTGCTGGCAGAACTGGAACACATAGACGATGAGGCAGATGCTGCAGGCATCAAGTTTGTCAAGATCTCGGACAAGCATATGGCAAAGGAGTATGGCGTCTTCGCTCTGCCTGCAGTCCTGTTTTTCAAGATGAGTAGCAAAGATCCCGTAATCTATGCTGGTGAGTGAGAGTGTGCAAAAATTACAGCAGATTGAAGTATTTTGGATACTTTTTACACTGCATGTTCTTTCTTTTTTTATGTAACTAAGGAACCGCAGTGGCGAAGTCGTCAGACAACTTGCCTCCTACCATTGTGAACCAGGTTCTATTCCTGGTGGTGTTGCTCTGGATTTTTTCACTTGGGAAATATGGTAGATGTCATTGGTGAAAAATTTTTCCAGGTATTCCCATTTCCCTCACCACTGTACTCCACCGCTGTTCGATCTCCATGTTTTTTCATCCAAATCTCGTCCTTGCTCTTTCTACTTTACATACCGAAATGACAGTCATGAGAACAGCCTTCAATTAAAATAAATGAACATTCGTTCCCTGATCTGGACTTCAGCTCACAGTACCCCACAGTAAAATCTAGCACACTATAATGCTTGTGTTTCAATGTTAGTTCTTTCCTTATAATGATCTTTAGTTGGAAACTTACATGTATATAACTTATAATTATAGATGAAGTAACCTCTGTGTTAATAACATTTTTATGTAATAATAAATTTCTGTGATATTGTGAATATAACATTTCATAAGCTTAAGTTGTCAATCTTGGGACAAAATTAAAAATTTGTAAGTAAAGCCATATGTAAAATATGCAGATAGTGAATTATAATGCTTGACATATTTTGTGTTTCACAACAGGGGATTTGTACAATGAAGAACAAATTTTGAGTTGGTTAATGACTCAGAAAGATCCATCTGGAGAAGTAATAGAGGATTTGGAAGGTGATGAACTGCGTGACCTTATAAAGGAATCAAGTTCATTGGCGGTTTACTTTTGTAAGTACAGCACTAGCTAGTATTTTTATATATCAGTATTTCAATTACCTTCAAAGCCAAGTATATCACATGCCTATAGTAAGATATGAATCATAGAAAGAAAAACTAAAACTTAAATACATGTACTGTATCACAAATATTTAATCCTGTACTGTACTTACTACTAAAACCTATGAACTAATTTTTGTATACTGTATTAAATATTGATGTATGTACTAGTAGAAAGTTCAGTACTTATAAACTCTAACATTATAGTATTTCCTTGCTACTTTTATTTGAAATTAATTTTTTCATGTTGTTAGTAGTTATTTAAGGGAATTACTTTTTTTTTTTTTTTTTTTTTTTTGCCTTCTGCTTTAAATATTACATTCCCAGTAAGTGAACTCTAGTAACAAATTGCATTCATTACAACTTGCTTTAGGGAACAAGACTCTGTGTGAACAGTGCAATAAGAAGCACTACCGCAAACTGCGTCAAAAGAAAGAAGGAGATCTCCACTGCGAGAATACAGAAGTCTGCGAAGGAGCCCCAGACGAGGGTACCAAATTCAGCACGCCCTTTGTAGAATTTCCTTTTTTGTTCAGTATTTCATAAATAACAAACGTGCATTAGAAACATTTTAGTACAAATTTATAAACTATACAAGATGTACAGCTAAAAGAAAACTGTAAGAATTTTTCTAATTTTTTATGATTTCAATTGAGCTATAAATATGGTGTCACAGAGATGAAAACAATTTTTTGCTGAAGGTAATAAATTTTACATTTACAAGGACATATTTTGAATGAATACTGCATTTTCTGAAACTTCAAATTTGAAGTAAAACTATTATTTATTTATTCCCAGCACTTTCAAAGCTGAAAATGTAAGTGAAGTAGTTGTGGAAATGGTATTTTATTGTGTGAATGTAAAGCTACTGCTGAATATGTTACTTAGACAAGGAATGTACAAGCAAGCAGCACTCATCAAAACACAGAGAAGGTTAACTGTCCACTCGTGTGACATGGTGACATCACCTGGTTTCTCTTAGCGCCACAAACTTCAACTATGTGGATGGAAGATTATGTGCACTACGTTAGACAAAGCCATACAGAAGACATTCACCATACCTTAAAGTTTATCAATGAAAGAATTTTCCAGGAGAGTGGTCTGACCTCACTTTATGATGACAGGTTATTGTGTGAAACGAGTATTATCAGTCTCTGAGGAAAATTCCAAATGTCAGCTGGCTGCAGTTTTGTGAATCAGTTAGTCTGACATAAAGTGTTTAGATTACAGACTGAAAGAGTAAAATTACTTACAGAACCCACAATGGATAGGATATTAATTTATGGATGAAATAGTTACAAGTTTTAATTTATAGATACTGATGACAGTGACATGGGAACTGATCCATGTATGGTTCTGAAGAGAATTATGTGGGTAGGATCTTTGAGAATTTCTTATCCCTTACTTCAACTCTGAGGCCACAACAATATATTTAAATAATTTTTCTACTGAACCTTGAAGGCATTGTCCCACGAAAGAGAAAGAGTATTATGATTCCAATACAACTACTCATTATTATGATAATAAAAAACTATCCGTTTTAAGAATGTGAGTACATATTAACCATAAATGGTGTTATGTACCATAAAAACCAAGTGGGCATTCAGTGTATTTCGTTTCACAATTTCACCCAACTGTGTTGCAGTACTGAAAACAAATGTGTAAAATTTTATATTTATCAAGAACAATCAATAGCTACAAGCATGCCTATTACCTGTGTAGTATTTGCATAAATAAAGTCATGTACAATGATCAAACTGCCACAAAAATGGAATGCTACAAAATTACAATACATTCCTGTACATTGAACATCACGGATTACTGAACCTCACATACAGTTCATTATACAACGTGGACCAGAATCCATGTGCATAACTCCAGGAGGTGATTCTTTGTAGAAATTAAGGTGGTATATATACATTATATATAACATATAATGTGAATATTAAGAGAGGTATGTAGCGTGATGCAGGTGGCAGATGTGTTGCCTACCCTCGCAAGGCTACACCACACTTTCGAAATTTTGAGTGGCGTTTTCTCGAAAATGGTTCACCGGAGCGAGTTTGGACAAGAGGACCTTTTGTCTTCATTGCGCCATGGTGGGTCATAATGTGCCTCAACTTTTTCTTTACCGTCTAGTGTTCCAAAGTTCCCTGCGAATATAGGGTGACTACTCCTACTTACGCAATGAGGGGGGACGATTTGACCAACCAAATTTACACAGATTTACGATCTCCGATTCGTGAAACACCATTCCGATTTTGGTTGCTCCATCTCAAGTACTTCCTGCAATATATACATTTATGCATTTCAAAATTTGATTTTCAACACCGCGTACCTTCCTTAATATTCATCACATGATGGTGTTGTCAATGTATACGCCACCTTAATTTCAACATTGAATCACCTCCTGGAGATTGGAAAATGAAATCTGGTTCAGGTTGTATAAATGGACTTGTGCTCATTTCATCACCATAATTATTAAACTATTATATAATTTTAAAAAATTTCAGTATGATTTTGTTTATACCTTTAATGAATAAAGAGCTAGAGTTTTTTTTTTTTGTGACACAATATTAATGAAAAGGTTTCCAAAGTTGTCAAGCAAAGCTGTAAATACATAATTGAGTTACAGGCAAAGTATATCTTGTATAGTTTTCTATGTGGAAATTGTAAACTTTCCATCTTCAACTGCCTATACCCACCGAAACCTAGCATGGGTGAAACAGTAAAATGTGACTTATGCAGTACTATTGTAGTGCACCTTGTGAGGTACCTAGCATGGGAACAAGAATGAATTGATCATGTGCAGTTTAGTTCTTCCTGTACGTTGTGAATGATACATTTGTATTTATGCTCGTTGCATGATATCAGTATCAAATGTGCCTGTTCTTCTTTACAGCTAATCCAACACATTTTCATGTACATCAGCTGCAATATACTAGAGAGTTGTATTAAGCTTTAGTTTCTGTATGTGATGTAGAAATGTCCTGCTAGACTCAGTCAAACATTTTTTTTGTTTTTGGCATACGTACGGCTGTGTACTAAAAATACATTAACAGAAACAAACCTCTAACTGGATAATATGTAGCTTGATCTGTTTAATTCTGCTTCTTCAGTCTAGAGAATGTATATTTACATAATTGTTAGTCTGGAAATTAATGAAAAATTGTACATCATACTTACATTTAGAAGAAGAGAATATATGTAGTGACACATGATGTTTACACAACCCACAGTTCAGGTTAATGCTTGTACAGCTGACCAACTACTTGCATACAAAAATATTATTAAAGCTAAGAATTTTGTCACCCTTTTACCTTAAGTTATTCTTAATGGAAAGTGACATTTACCCATCTAGCTAGCTATTGAATCTACTCTAACCAANAGAATGTATATTTACATAATTGTTAGTCTGGAAATTAATGAAAAATTGTACATCATACACTTACATTTAGAAGAATAGAATATGTAGTGACATGATGTGTACACAACCCACAGTTCAGGTTAATGCTTGTACAGCTAACCAACTACTTGCATACAAAAATATTATTAAAGCTAAGAATTTTGTCTCCCTTTTACCTTAAGTTATTCTTAATGGAAAGTGACATTTACCCATCTAGCTAGCTATTGAATCTACTCTAACCAAGTTTGTAATTTACTTGCATTGCAGTCTTCAAACTCTTCATTCAGAAAAAGCTATTTGAATCCAATTTAATTTTTCACTGATAATCCTATAATACTTATCTCTAGTAAAAAAAACTAAAATAAATTGANTGCAGTCTTCAAACTCTTCATTCAGAAAAAGCTATTTGATCAACAGTTTATTTGAATCCAATTTAATTTTTCACTGATAATCCTATAATACTTATCTCTAGTAAAAAAAACTAAAATAAATTGNCTATTTGAATCCAATTTAATTTTTCACTGATAATCCTATAATACTTATCTCTAGTAAAAAAAACTAAAATAAATTGAGAAAAAAATATAAACTTTTGAATGTGGATGGATTTGACCTTAAATCATTACCACAAATTACCTTTTCGCTGGATTTTTTTTCCTGATTGGAGTAATTATCTTGATATTTTATATCAAAATTGTACTTTTACTTTATCTGGAGTTGTCTACTGGCTAAATTGGAAATTCATTCATGCAGAGTGAGTTTCACAGATGTTAGTTGACTTGCTGAACTATTCATCATCTCAGGTGCATGTCTTGGTTGGTGTTCACTATTGTTGCTTCTGACAACAATGGATCAAAGGGACATTGTGTTATCATCTTTACTTGTGTATAAAAGTCTGCCCCTGGATAACACTTTTTTTTTCCACGGTTTCCCAGGGAAAAAATTTTGAACCCGTGTTTGCCGATAACAAGTTCTTTGCTTTATTAAGTGTTTACATAACACTTCCTTGTTCCTCCTGTGTGAGCGCATGTCTACAACATGGATGTTGATGTCAGCCATGTGATGTTGATACAAACAAAACAGATAACTGGAATGAGGGTGGACAAGCGAGCAAACAAACAGTCCACATTTGAAGATTTGTTTAAGTTGTCAGGTCATTTTTTAAAGCAGTAATTATTTTAGAAATCATGACAAGTGTACCTTATTTATGCTGAAGGTGTGACATGCCATGAGATGAGTGGGGCTTTTTACATTTAAATATATCTTCTGAGTAACGTTCATATTTGTCTTATCCTCAGACTACCTGTCAGTCTTGATAGCATTGGTTGATCTTGTCTATGGCCTTGCGCCACACAGTTGCAAGACTTAGTGCTTCGCTGGAAGTGAAAACAGCCTAAGTTGCAATGTCCACCCTATTTCCAAGGTGCCAATTTTTTTTATTGGGTGTGTGTATTTTGAGTAAATACTGTAATTTTACTAAATTTTTTTCTTTCTTAAACTGTGAAATAAGTTGCCTCTTCTGTNGTGTATTTTGAGTAAATACTGTAATTTTACTAAATTTTTTTCTTTCTTAAACTGTGAAATAAGTTGCCTCTTCTGTATTTAAGTTGAGACTTCATATATGTACTTTATTTTTGTGGTCAAGGTAAACTCCGTCACCAGCTGGAAAGGGAAGCAGTGATCATTATTCTTATTGGCACAGGGAATCATGTCCAGTATAGCACCTGCAACATTTCTCTGAATATTTCATCATATGGTTCCAAGTTTTCTTGCTTTAGTGTCCACTGACATTCAACTATCTCTTCTCAGCTAAATCGTAGCTCTATCTCTCAGCTCTAGATGCCCCTGTTTCTAGCCTTCAAATTTTATATCTCAGCCAAATTTCAGAGTCTAGTTTGCATGCCTGCTGATTCATTGATGCCTATAACTTGCAGATACCATAGATCAGTAACATCAAAGCTCATCATACAGATAAAGTTAGTTTCTACTGTTACTGTTACCGAGTAATTTATACTGCACCATCACTGTCAAACCCAATTTAGTTTCAAGAGCAACTATTGTACCATCTAGACTCACTGTCTCTCTTTTCCAGAAGTACCTGTTCTTTTACGACAGCCTTCAGTAATATATTTTATATCCATAACAAGGCAAAATAATTTTCTGACTTCCAAGCATTGGGTAATACTGTTGCTACTAAAGTCAAGGAATAAATCATAAATTTTCTATTGGTCCAGCATAGAAGCAGTATATTCTAATTTATCACCTAAACTTTTGTCACCTCATAAACACCATGCAAATGTTGGCTGCCTGTAACCTCTGGTATTACACAATCCCAAACAATTTCGCTCCATACTTATGGACACTACCTTCAGTAATGTAATGTGTTTGAGGATCAAATTTGAGCCACAGCAGTTAAGACCATTATTATTTTATCCGCCAAGTTTGGCTATAGTTTCTGGCTGAGATAACCAAGTGTCAGTTCTGCCTGCCTCATTTCCTATCTTGACTAGACCTTGCTCACACCTGGTAGACTGAGTTGCACCTACCAAACTCTTGCAAATATAATGGTTATTGAGTGCCAGTGGCCCATTGGTGTGATTGTAGCCTCATCTCCCCTTGCTTCTGGGGTCAAGTAACCACTCTGATAGCAGTGGCCTATGGTAGTCAACACCTGGAAGCCAGCAAGCACTGCACATCAATTGGTGAGGAGAGGGAGAAGATGCTAGCATTCTTGAGGCACTTTGTTAGCAAGGCGTCGAGGGTGACAGTTTTGTGTACCTTGTCTGGTGTGGCATCCACTGTGTAAACCGTGTGGTGTTCTCCTGTGCTGAATTCAATGAGGCGAGTCANTGTACCTTGTCTGGTGTGGCATCCACTGTGTAAACCGTGTGGTGTTCTCCTGTGCTGAATTCAATGAGGCGAGTCAATACCTCTATGATGGCTTCCTGCCCTTCCAGCCATGGCTGTCCTACGACCACCTTCTCGTGAAGCGCCTCAACCACCATGGCTTCCATCTAAGACAGCTGGTCACAAAGCCTGATACGGAGGTTGGTCATGCCTAGCGTCGTTTCTGCGCCATTGTGGGTGGCGAGGTGGAGCACATCAGGATCCTGCCTGGCTGGATAAATGTGGGCTGGACAAATGTGTGACTGGCTGCATAACTGGCTGCAGTATCCATCAGTGATGTCAGCTGAGTGTTAGTATACACGGAGGGTGTGTAGAAAACGCCTTGTGTCCGACGCAGTGTAGTTTGCCAACAGCTGGTTTCATGTCATGATTGGTATGGATACAGAGACTGGTTTTCCAGTTGGCGTACATTCCTAACTGGACATTATCGGTGCCAGTGAAACGTCGGAATTGGGCAGGTGTAATACTGTGGTGGACATGTGTCGTCACTGCTTTGCTGAATGATCTCCCTGGTTGGCTAACTGTCATTCTGTCCAAGAATGGTTTACCTGCCATTCTCCGCTGTTTCCCTTTCTTCTGGTGACGTTGGTTCTGGATTAGTTGGTTGTACTCTGTGCTTGCTACTAGCAGTGGGTGAAGTGTGTTCATCAGCTTGCATCATGCGGGCTTGGAAAAGCTGTTTTAATCCACACTCTGCAACTACTGCGCAGCATATGTACCCTTCCACACTCTCTAGGGGTGAGTGTCATAAATGATTTTAAGAGTTCGCGAAGACATCTGGTAACACTTCTAGTATTGGGGCTGTGGGTTGTATGCGGCGAAACAGCTGAAGTTTATGTGCATTGAACCTCTCCACTAACTCACTGTCGTGCTGCTTCTCTCCATAGAAATGAGTGTGGGATTCAGTTCACGTCTCAGTGACTGGGAACCAATCACATAGTCTACACACAAGCTCAGCCCATGACGAGTCCAATCTGTGTCACAACCACCACCATTCACCTCCCGGACCGTGGAGCTGGGCCCCATGTGCTCTACCCACTCTTCGTGCAGTGCACCGTACCAATCCAGATGTTCAACGCACTTTACCAAGAACAGGTCTACATTCTCAGTGTCCACACCCATGTACTCTGGAGGCTGCGATGGTGCAGTGGTTAGACTACTTGCCTCCTGCCAAGGCGAACCGGGTTTTATCCCTGGCAGGGTCGCTCCTGGATTTTCGCATGTGGGAATCATGCCAGATGACGCCACTGGTCAGCAAGTTTTCTTGGGATCTACCGTTTAACCCACCGTTTCATTCTGGTGCTGCTCCATACTCGCCTCGCTTTACCCGTATTGGTTCTCAAGATCTCGATGTTAAGAGCCGGCCAAATCTCTTCACTCACTCACCCATGTAGTCTCGCAGCAAAATAAACTGTGGCAGTGTTGAAAAGTAAACATTTGGCGCTACTTTCATCGAACTCTCAAAATCTTGCCAAGCTACACGAGACAGAATAATTTTGTTCATGCTTTACTACTTAAACATCCAAGCCTTTGTTATGATATCACCATATAATGTACAATTTCTGAACTATACAAAGCACAGTATGAAGCGCATGTTTGGAAATTGTTTGTGTGGAATGTCCACCAATCAAGCTTTCTGCTTGCAGTTCCTAAACACATACAGTATTTCAAAAAGCAAATTCCAGAGTTACACACATTGTACTAATTAACAAAGAAAACATGTGTAAAATTGGATTTCCTGGAATATTACTTTGCTTACGGTCAAGAATTATCTCTTTACTGATAGGAAAAAGGAATGCCTTATTACTTAATTAGCGAGGAATATGAAATTTATGCAGAAGGCACCATTTCATTTTCAGGGTCTTGAACATTATAAAACTTCTAATATTTCAATAACAGTTATGCTGTTCACTGGCTTGCATAAATTAAACATTCAATTTACCACAAATCCTTCTGAGCCAGAACTTTTAGAATTTTTATTTCAGTTTGAAGATTTAACAGCAAATATTTAATGTTAAAACGTATTTTGTATGACCTTAACACTTTTTGGGCACTGGCAAGTGCCAAATGCAAGAACAAAACTTAATTTATGTCATTTTATTAGTCATAATGTTTTTAAATTGCATTATTATGAAACCTGCTGGGTAGAGGTGAATACTGACGTCAGTATTCAAGGGGTCTTCCTGTTCTTTCCTTCAAGCCTTTATCCAAACTGTTAAGGGTCATGGGCTGACCCTGACCCTGTCCACCAGGTTGGTCTAGATGGAATTAATCCTAGGTGGTGTTTGCCACTGAATCAAGGATGTTTGCCACTTGGGTGGTGTTGCTGGCTAGAGAAACACCAGCTCTGGGGTTGTGTACCAGTGGACCATCTTCTGACCCAATGGCTTAGGTGGAACCAGGAGGTGGACACAGAATAGGGCCGACTAAATCACTAATTTTGGGGCATCATTCATTGACAACATTTCAAACAAACCATTTTTGCTGTAGAAAAGTGATTTTTTTTCATTATACATAATAACTGGAACACATTAGATAATATATAAATAATATATTTACTAATATAAACTAATATTAATTTTAAGTTTTAATAACATACAAATTATGTTGTAAATGATGGCAGTTAACTATTGGAAAAAATGGCCATCTCATTTTTTACGTGTCATTTTATTAATTAAATAACTTTAGTAGGATTTGGCTCTAATAATTAGCAAATCCCAAATATACCACTGTTCTGCTTTAAAAATTTTTGATTATATTTAGTTTTATGCAGAAGGTGGCGTGGAAATATTTCAATACACCTATAAGTCAAGTGCGCACGAGGTGATAAATTAGTAATATACATAAAACTACTTTTACAGATGCCTGTATTAAATGAAGCATTGTAGCTCAGATGTTTTGGTGTCTGCGTCTCAATACATAGCTGGCCGGATCGAATCCCTGCGCCCGTAAGATTTTTTGAGTTCACTTAAACATTTCTAGAAGTAATGGTACTCTATATAGCAATAGCACGACACCAACACATCTAGCAGGCAACGAAGGAAACAAGGCAATCATACTTTTCCTAGCAGATAATGCCAGAAACAAACTGGCTTCCTGGCAGTGTAGCAAACTAATAAATTTCAAATTTGTTATTGCGATGTTGCCTGCCTTCGATGGCCACATTTAGTGATTCATTGGTTAACATGGCAGTGTCCTCTCTTGATATACCTTACTTACTCTACTGTATGGATGGAACTGGCCAACTCTTTGTAACTGGGTACTGTGCTACATATTCTGAGTAGAGCTTTTTATAAAGAGAGTGCTCTGCCATAGTAGAGTAAGTTGACTCGGTAGGGTGGCTCTGCACGTTGCCTCAGCATGCCAGCTTCCCCTATTTACTGGTGTCCCCACTTTCTGAGATACCAGTACCTCCAGGTATCCACGCTAGGTGAGTACAGTTCAGCGACAAGATGGACAGATAAAATCTGAAGAACTCTACTCTCTGTGATTGTGGGCAGTGCCATGCGGAATGGTGATGTGACCAGCGGCGGCTCTCTGGTTACAGAAAGTCTCCCATTGGATGCTGGTCACTAGCCAATGTAACTCTTGAGTTGTGGCTGCAGGTTTCCAGGTTGGTCTCAGGTTACAGAGTCTGGGCAAACCCTGGCTGTTCAATTAACACTGACTTTACAGGGTTGCCAAGATGCAGACACAACTCAAGTGAGATCTCCGCAATAGGAAAACTGTTCTAAATTTGTGTCAGCTACAAGAGCAATACCTGGCAAATGCCTGAAGGGTACTGAAGAGGGGAGAGAAAATAGATTGACTAGGACAGCATAACAAACCAAACATACAACATAGTGGTTCAATGCCATTATGCTGACACACATCAACTACTGTTCATGATTATACAAACAACCACAACTGTAAAACTGTATGCATGCCTGAAGGGAAGTTGGGTGTGTTGGAACCACCATTGATNACAAACAACCACAACTGTAAAACTGTATGCATGCCTGAAGGGAAGTTGGGTGTGTTGGAACCACCATTGATCACCTCAAGCCCTTCCTGGAAAATAAGAAAGCCATACCCAGCACAGAACTTCTTGGCTACTCCGTGTCAGCCTGACGAGTAGTACCAAGCCCTGTTGCCACATTTATCAAGCGCCCNGCACAGAACTTCTTGGCTACTCCGTGTCAGCCTGACGAGTAGTACCAAGCCCTGTTGCCACATTTATCAAGCGCCCGTCCCGTCATAATATGTTTCATGAAATCTCAATTGTAGTAATATAAATTACAATTCTACACTTAAAAAGGAACATTTGAATATGGTAGAAACAAAAATTGATAAAGCACATACGAGATATATTTGGGAGTTTATATCTATTAGGAAACTGTCTAAACAGATGAACTGCTAAATTGTAATGTTCATAATAAAAACATTCTAACGCTTAAATTTANACAGATGAACTGCTAAATTGTAATGTTCATAATAAAAACATTCTAACGCTTAAATTTATATATTAGTGATTTCTGTTAAATGTGTATGTAATAATTTCCTTCTTTTTTTTTTTTTTAAGCATAGAAAAAAAAAAAATTTTAATGCAAGGAAAAATAATTCATCTTAATACTGTAGCTTGTAATGGCAGTATAAACTACCCTACCCTGCCCATGCAGTTGTATCATCAATCCTTTCCATTACAAATTGCCAGGCGACATTTGATTTATTATATCATAAACAACATTTTGCAGACATCTTGCCATGGAACTTGTTGAAATCGTATGACCTGTTTTCTCACACGTAGCGGCCGTAATTTTTTTTTTTTTTCAGGATTTCACCTCTTATTGTTAAATTCTAACACCATTCTCCAAAGACAGCCTTTGTTAAATTAATTTATTGGATTTTTTTCGGGTGATGCAAATATTGCTTTTGACATAGTTGCAATGCTGCTCTCTCCTTCCTTGCATATCCGTTGNTCTGAGTAGAGCTTTTTATAAAGAGAGTGCTCTGCCATAGTAGAGTAAGTTGACTCGGTAGGGTGGCTCTGCACGTTGCCTCAGCATGCCAGCTTCCCCTATTTACTGGTGTCCCCACTTTCTGAGATACCAGTACTCCAGGTATCCACGCTAGGTGAGTACAGTTCAGCGACAAGATGGACAGATGAAATCTGAAGAACTCTACTCTCTGTGATTGTGGGCAGTGCCATGCGGAATGGTGATGTGACCAGCGGCGACTCTCTGGTTACGGAAAGTCTCCCATTGGATACTGGTCACTAGCCAATGTAAGTCTTGAGTTGTGGCTGCAGGTTTCCAGGTTGGTCTCAAGTTACAGAGTCTGGGCAAACCCTGGCTGTTCAATTAACACTGACTTTACAGGGTTGCCAAGATGCAGACACAACTCAAGTGAGATCTCCGCAATAGGAAAACTGTTCTAAATTTGTGTCAGCTACAAGAGCAATACCTGGCAAATGCCTGAAGGGTACTGAAGAGGGGAGAGAAAATAGATTGACTAGGGCATTATAACAAACCAAACATACAACATAGTGGTTCAATGCCATTATGCTGACACACATCAACTACTGTTCATGATTATACAAACAACCACAACTGTAAAACTGTATGCATGCCTGAAGGGAAGTTGGGTGTGTTGGAACCACCATTGATCACCTCAAGCCCTTCCTGGAAAATAAGAAAGCCATACCCAGCACAGAACTTCTTGGCTACTCCGTGTCAGCCTGACGAGTAGTACCAAGCCCTGTTGCCACATTTATCAAGCGCCCATCCCGTCATAATATGTTTCATGAAATCTCAATTGTAGTAATATAAATTACAATTCTATACTTAAAAAGGAACATTTGAATATGGTAGAAATNCAATTCTATACTTAAAAAGGAACATTTGAATATGGTAGAAATAAAAATTGATAAAGCACATACGAGATATATTTGGGAGTTTATATCTATTAGGAAACTGTCTAAACAGATGAACTGCTAAATTGTAACGTTCATAATAAAAACATTCTAACGCTTAAATTTACATATTAGTGATTTCTGTTAAATGATGGAACTTGTTGAAATCGTATGACCTGTTTTCTCACACGTAGCGGCCGTAATTTTTTTTTTCAGGATTTCACCTCTTATTGTTAAATTCTAACACCATTCTCCGAAGACAGCCTTTGTTAAATTAATATATTGCNTAAATTCTAACACCATTCTCCAAAGACAGCCTTTGTTAAATTAATTTATTGGATTTTTTTCGGGTGATGCAAATATTGCTTTTGACATAGTTGCAATGCTGCTCTCTCCTTCCTTGCATATCCGTTGCACTGTATGTTCACCAAAATTACATGCTCTTACTCTCAAACTGTTAATTTTTTTTTAATCTATACCTTTGTGAAATTGTTCGATATGTAGTAAATAATAAAATTAATGCTCACTAAAAATTATAAATAGACCTTGTTTGTGAACCACTTCCCTTTTGGAACTACTGGTGCTAGCACAAAATTAATTAGCACCATAATTTCAACAAAAACTTTACAACACAAATGAAAAACAGCAAAGATAGTTCAAAGCTCATTGCAGAACTGACCGTGGCCACTGGGGCTACAGGATAGCAGACATCAACACTGTGTGTGTAGTGAGACAGCTGTTGTACACTTTATCTTGTGTCGACTAAGCACAAGTCAGGACTTTGTTATCGTCTGCTTGCAAAGCAAGCCGGAAGCATTTATAACCTACGATATATGGTTTCCTCTCAGGGAAAGAACGAATAACATCCTTTGTCCTGGAAAATAGTTGTGAGTTCATGCCAGTTGTCATGCATACTCCTTGACAATGTAAAACACGAATGGATAGAGAAGCAGACTTGGGGTTTTTACTGACTTATTCAGCAAAATTAGCCTCTTGCAAAAAGTGGCTGAATTTTAATTAAATCTTTCATGATTTTATGAGCGCATCTGAGAAACATTTTGCTCGACTCGCCGTGTCCACTATAATACTGCGAACTAGGCAACAGCGCCCAGCCATGATAGTCTACTAGCACCAGCTGCAGATCCACTGACCTTGAGCTGCCAAGAAGTTCTGTGCCTGGTGTAAATACAGGGTAAAGCAGCACTTCTGTTTTGTCTTAAGCTGTTACAAAGCAGCTTCAACTCTGGCTCATATCCCAGCTAGTAAAAAGCTCTTAGTATAATGAGGAAATGGGTTCACTGGAAAAAAAAATCCACTGAAAAAGCAGCAACTCCACTTAGTTGTATGGTGGGGCAGCCTGGAAGGTGAGAGGAGGAAAGTATGCACTCTTCTTCACTGCTCTTCTCTCGATCATAAGTATGGCAGGGTCCTGGCTGCAACACATCTGTGGTTAGTACACTACTAGTGCACAGCAGTGTATGCAAAGTATGCTTGGAATACGTACATGTTTGAAGGGAGGGGGAGAGAATAAAAGAAAGACGGGAGTGATGGTGCAATAAGCTCAGGATTGTACAGCTGCATTAACTGACCAAATTTTTCACTAAGCATTTTTGTGATCCAAATGCAAAACCTAGGAGTTAAAGAGTTCAGGGAGAGAAGACGAAGTAAACATTGTAAGCATTTCAAAGTGCAAAAAGAGTAAAAATTAAATAGTCTGCACCAAACATTATGCTGTATGTGTAAGCCTACGTCATCATCTCTTGTGAGACATAATTTGAAATGGATATGAAACCGAGTAGTAGCAAAACTGTAGCCTGTAAAATCCTGCTGAACCACAGCAACACTATAATTATTTTTATTAATTTAAAAAATACAATATTTAGACCAAGCTTGGAGTTACAGTTCAATTAAACAAAAATGACATAGACCTTCACGTTATTACAGTATAGTAATCCATAATTCTAATCTTTGAGCCACACAGCAACTGCAGACAAAAATGCAGACCATTAATGAGGTGATACTGCAATTTTTCATAGCAGATCCAGAAGCAGAGTGTGGGGACGAAAAGGGGGCATTGAAATATTACACGTGATGCGTGACGGCCTGTGGGGCTGGGGCATGTCTACGTCATTAGGTTTTTGAGTGTGTCACGTCAGGCACACAAGCGTGAGGTCAGACTCTAATGTGGCTGAGTCTAAAATCTGGCGCTTGGCCTTATTTACACCCTTGAATAGGGTTGGACGGGTAGTCCGTCTGCAAGGTTTGTAGTCTGGCTGAGCAAGATGAGGCCTACAGCTGTCTGGGGTTGGTAGGACTGCTGGCTTACCTTGCACGTGTATCACTCGTGGCGGTCAAGCACTCGCTGGCTGAGGTCCAGGGTTCAGTCCACTGACGGAGTAGGTTTGTGGCATCTGCGTCCGGTGGGTATCTCTCGCTGGGTGCTAGCTCTGGATCATCGGGCAGGCGGTTGGCCTACTCTCGGCGTCTGGACGTGGTGAGCAGGAGACATCAGTGGACGCAATCCCAGAACTAGGGGCAGGCCCAGGCGCAGGTACTGGACGACTTGATGAGCAGCCCCGGGAGTTCTCTCCAATGTATCAAATAAATTAAGTGGGATGATAGAGATGAGGCCTCAACAGTCGGCCGGCGACTTGAGCTCGTTCCCAGGGGATTAAGTAGCGGAATGCTGACAAAGGTTGATCATATAGTAACCGCTCCTTGGCGAGGACAGCAGCTGTCCTTCGGTCATTCCACTTACTCCCCCCTCTGTGAGTGAACAACATGTACGGGGAATATGTTCAACAGTTCACTTCAGCACTGGGGTGACAGGTAATGGTTCCCTATGGTCTAGCCTCTTCGTCGTGTATCTTTCTAGTGGTTGGGCCTCTACTGTACATATGCACCAGGTACTTTTGCGCCCCTGGTCCACAGTATGGGTGGTCGTTGAATCTGTGGTGTGGAGACGTACGTCCAGTCCTTGTTAAGGGACAGTCTGCAGTCCTATTCTAAAGTTGGAAATCTGTTTATAAGCCGCGGTTCCCTGCCACTCCTTTGTGGGGTGACAATAACCAGGATATAGACTAAGAATAGTACACTCAAGAAAGGACTGACTGCGGTTAGACTGTAAACGTGTTTTATTTCATCCAGAATATAATAGGGTGACCCGTACTCTCCTGAGTAGAATCAATGCACCGGATAATCTACGGAATGAAGTTAAAGAATAAGAATAAGAAAGACAGGTGAAGGGGCCTGCTGGCCTGAAGAGCAAGAGCAACAATTAGGTAGCCGTTAATACAACTTGGACCCTAACTGAAACTGGGTTGTCCTGAAGAGGCTTAGAGGGTCGACAGGGTGTACAGTGTTGATGGCAATGTCAAAAGGGGGGGGGGTCAACTCTTCGGGGGTGCTCCACGTGCTGAAGACGTCGAGCGTTGGTCACTGTAGATCACTAGGTATTCCTCATGAGGAGGAAGAGAGAGCAGAGAGCCTTGGCACGACTTGTGCTAAGGGGAGCTGCTGAGTTATACTGCTGTTCCTGGGCTGTGTAGGGCCTTTTATACACCTGGCCCGGGGTCTGCGTCGGGTTCCTTAGGCCGTCGTGTGCCTATGACGATGGCTCTTCCCTTCGTGTGTGGCGAGTATCGGCTGCAATCTCTCAGGGAAGGCTGGAAACAGGGTAGTATCTCTGTGTGCGGGCAGTATTTGCCGCTCACTTAGGGGCAGGCTTAGCTCGTTTTACAGGCTGGTATTTCTGCTCATGGGAATTTGCTAGGCGGGGGCAACGTGCGTGACTATTCCTCTTGAAGTGCATTCCTCCCTCCTGTTTCCAATGTACCCAAGGAGGCCGAATGCTGGTCTTAGTGGTGGCCAATAGTGTTTCGTATCTTCTCAGGGGTTCGTGGTGTACACATGATGATACGAAATTGAAAAAAAAAAAAAAAATAGTGCAAATACGTGTCACACGTAACAATTTTGGTTTAGAGTACATTACCTATCATAAATCTCTAGAAAGATGTACATTCATAAAAAAATAGTTGCACCCACAAGGAAGTGTCTAACTGCAGTGCTATTCAGAAGGAAGGCAAAAGTCACCAAGAACAAAAAATAATTGCAAATTGAGACTGGTATGAGCAATTATATTGCGCTACACATACGTGTGTCAGTATGTTGTCGAGTTGCCATGTTTACAAACACATTCTGTCTGACATTGTGGCATGGAATTGTAGAGGTGCCAAATGGTGTTCTGCGATAATCCATCCCATGCAGCTTGAATATTCGCTTGCAGTTCCTGCAGATTTTGTGAATTCACGATAGAGCAGCTAGTAGCATCCCACANCATGCAGCTTGAATATTCGCTTGCAGTTCCTGCAGATTTTGTGAATTCACGATAGAGCAGCTAGTAGCATCCCACACATTTTTATTTGGTGATAGGTCTGGCGATGCGGCCTGCCATAACAGAGTATCCACGGCTTCAAGGCATGCTCTTGGGATGGCAGTGGTATGAGGATGNTCTGGCGATGCGGCCTGCCATAACAGAGTATCCACGGCTTCAAGGCATGCTCTTGGGATGGCAGTGGTATGAGGATGAACGTTGTCCTGTTGAAATAAACCACTGGTGTAGGCATTTACAAACAGTAGGGCCACTGGTTGCAGTATATCATGAATTTACTGTTGGGCTGTCAAAGTGCTCATAATGAAGACCAACAGTGATTTGGCATCATATGAAATTGCACCCCACACCATGACACCAGACCATCGGGATGTGTGACGTATGACAACAAATCTTTCATCTTGTCTCTGCCCACATTGCTTCCGTACACGGATGTGCTGGTCACTGCTACCAAGACAAAAGTGGGACTCATCACTGAAGATACCCACTGCCATTCTGCATGGCTCCATGACGGTCTGTCACAACACCGTTGCAATCTGTGGTGATGTTGATGTGATGTTAAGGGCAGTTGATCACAGCGGTCTGTGTGCTTGTTGTCCTACATCATGCAGCTGTCTACTAATGGTCATGGCATTTTCAGGATGCTGCAGTATGGGTATCACTGCTCACTGAATGTCTGCAATTGTGGTGGTTGGGGCACTCTGCACATGTTGGACAATCCATCTGTTCTCCCTTGGTGTGATTAAGGGCGGTCTCCTAGCTCCTGCATGTCGTGTGTACGTGACTTCCTGTATACTCTGGTGCCAACAGTATGCTATGGAAATATTTACACAACTAGTATGGTGCGTAAAATAGTAAAATAACCATCTCGTATCCCTATGATGTGACCCCTCTCGAACACATCTAATTGTTTGAAGTGCTGTCAAGCTCGTCTTGGAGGTATACTACACTTTGAAGGGATACTACCGACAAAACAGCATGAGTCAGGATGGAAAGCATGCACACTGGAACAATCTTGTATAATCCAGCAGGTACAGTGATAAGGCCCACCCTTGCTGACCTCACTTGCGCAGCCGAGTGTAAAACATGAATCATATGCATGTCTCACATTGTCAAACCCATTTACCACATTTCATTCCTGTAGGTTGTATCCTTGTAGCTGCAATTATATTATTTTGGTGATGAGTTTATATAATGATTAATTTATTTTCCGATATCACAGTTTTTATATTTTAAAGTTTATTTCAGATAAGTACTAAAATAATTTTAGTTATTTTGATATTGCAATTATTGCAATATCAGTAAAAATCAAACAAAGATAAATTATAATACAGGATTTCACAGAAAAAAAATTCAGATATTTGCTGCCACTCGTTGTATAACATGTGAGAAGATCCTCAACAATCAAACTATGCACATTTAAAGAAACAAGGCTTGTCAATTATTCTTCTTTCCTGGTTGTCCGAAGCCAGTTCTTGAGTCGACAGTATAGAAAATGTTTACTCTGCAACAGCATTGCCATTAACATAGTATAGCTAGGATCTCAGCATGTGTGCAGTTGCATTGTTGGGGAATATCACAGACATATTACTTGCCATTCTTAAAAAATCAGTCACCTACTCTGCTGCTGCAAAATGCATGTTATATTTTTGTCACAATCAGTTGGTTGCACACATACAAATGGACATCAGTCAGTGAGTCATAAATTAATCAAAATAGCATTTGTATCACGTGATTATAGGCTGTTCATGGTAAAGTCAGCACTTTTGAAACAAACCGTATGACTTCTCATAGCTACACATTTCCTACATTACACACTGTCATGTAGGTTCCTGTTAAGTTGGCAGCAAAATTAAAAATAGTTCTTAACAATTGATGTTGCGTTGTTAGTGTAATGTTAAAATTTATCACCTTTGAAGTATTTCTTCTTTTATACACATTAGAGAATAAATTTTCATGTTACTAACACATTTACATTCCTAACAATTCCACAGTTTTACTTGAATGATGCATGAATAAAGTGGTCAGGCCCATCAATGTTGATTTTACATGTGGTGGAAGGATACAAAATGAGAATAAAAGTAGATCCTAAGCGGGGCTTCCAAAAGTGCTCAATAAACAGTGAACCATCTATAGACACCTGTTCAAAACCACTACAGCAAATTAACTATGCAGTTCATAAAATAATTTGTGAAGTCTCTAATTGTGACACAATTTTCCTTTATGTTATTTGTGTTATTGTAAATAATAAATTCTGTGTCCATGAACTTATTTGTCTGCATTAAAACTGAACATTTTTAATCAAACTTTCATCTTCACTCCTAATGGAATGTATTTTGAAATATGTAAATATTGCTCATTTAATTAAAGTGTTATTTGTTTTCTGCACTAAACAAACACTGCCAACATATTACAAGTCACACTAAATATTGAGAATTCACAAATAAATAGTTGAACATTGCAAACATTAAATAGTAGCAAATTTACGTATATTATTGAGATATTCACAAGATTACCATTTTGTAAATTACATCTACTACACGCTCATCAGTGATTTCTTACGAAAAAATATTAACATGCCGAAAACTGTCACATTTAAACAAAATAACTCTTACAAGTAGCTTTATTTATTTAGTTGTTAACCTGTGTGGTCTTTATTATTGAATTACTGTAGAATTTTTTTAAATATAAAGAAATATAGAAAGGTTACTTTACATTTTCAGTTGCTATAACCTCTAGGAATGAAATTAAACACCACATCTTAACAAGAGAAAATAAATAGTGCATCATATAGTTTATATTTTGTTTTTGTTTCAGATAATGTGGATGAGTGTGAGCAGTGTAAAGAAATCCTGGAAGAACTCGAAAATATTGATGATGATTGTGACCGCCACAGTATCAAATTTGTTAAAACACAGGTATTGTTTTTGCCAAAAATGTTATCCTGCCCTGCATGCCACCTTGAGAAATTTTAGAATCAATATGTATTATTATACACAGTTTTTAATTTGTTCTAATTACTTTGAACAGTATTTTAACTACTGAAATTTTCCTATAATTGCCATTGTCCAAATACTCAGTATAGGAAAAGCATAGATTTCTGGCTCATATCATGTAACTCTCACACCTACACTGGATTGTAATACAACTATTAACTAATAAAATACTGAATGGTAAAACAAGTATATTTTCCATATACAACAGTGAGTTAATTGGGTGTACAATATATTAATATTATTTTTTAACATCTTATTGGCCTCATTTGTCACGTACAGCTGAAAAAGTGGGTGACTGCATGCTGAAAAGTTGTGTTTTGCTAAGCTTTTAAGTTTTCATGTTCAAAACAGCATTGCCATCCAGTAAAATTCACTGTTTTCTCTCAGTAACATTATTCTTACTTTGTTTTTTGTAGTTGCCTATAATTATCTCGTATAGCATGAATATATTTTGCCAGTATTGCTGTTTAATATAGTGACATTCTTGATTACCTTCCAACAGTTTACACNGTATAGCATGAATATATTTTGCCAGTATTGCTGTTTAATATAGTGACATTCTTGATTACCTTCCAACAGTTTACACGTACAGTGTAGCCCAAAACTAGGTGGCCATACCCAAAAGTAGGTGGACAGTAAACGCTTTATACAAGCTGTTGTCAAAATGACACACAGAGAGGATCTAGTCTCAAAATGACACAAAAAAAAAAGAGGGAATACTAGTCTGTATTCTTAAACATGTTGAAAATGGTCACACGCTACATTCAGACTAGTGCTGAGCCGATACAAATTTTTACAGATATTGATACGAACTGATACTTCCATGCCGATACAGCTGATATCCGATACCAATTCAATGGATGTATGAGTAATGAACTNCTGATACGAACTGATACTTCCATGCCGATACAGCTGATATCCGATACCAATTCAATGGATGTATGAGTAATGAACTGGAAGACTTCTACTAGCACTAAAAGTATTTTGGAAAATTGATAGAAATCTGTGTTAAAGTCAGTGTCACACTATGTACTATTTGATGCTTTAAGTATACATACAAAACAATAAGTAAACTAACTTCACATAAATTCTTTAATTTTGGAGAATAGAAGCAGCACTCAAAAAAATACTTTAGTAATTTTTTTTTTTATCTTAGGTCAGGGCAACTTAAACAATTTATGTTTTAAACTAATAAAAAATATTAAATCTACAAGGTTGTGTACCACATTTCTCAGCATAATTCAACTTTGTTTATATTCAGAAAATTAAAAATTATTAATATGTATAGTTTTTAAATTCAACACACCCTTATTTTACTCAGAGTGAAGTTGAATCCCTACCAGTTGCCAGGTAATGAATGTCATTTCATATTGCTATTAAAAGATTTTAAATGCTGAAATTACAATGTTGAGCTGCAGTGTGCTGCCTGCAAAGCTGGTAATTCGGCGACCCGCAGTACAGGCTGTAGATGATTATCTCTTACAGTGCCTGTCAGAGCAGGCCACAGTGGGTTGGGAGCTGCATTTTACTCTCTCCCTCACACTTCCCATAGATGTTCATCTCACAGCATGGTAGTTTCTCCAGCCCCCGCCCGGTATTGTTGAGTGATAGTTTGTCAGTTTAGTTCTTACAATAAGAACGGCAACTGCTGCCTCAAAACAGCAGCAGTTGAGCCTGTCATACTCCAAAATTACCACCTTATTATCCTTATGGCCAAGCATAAATGAAAATATTGGTCTCAGTATCCCCTAAAAAGAAAATCGGTTTGGATGGGTGATACCCCAATATCTGCCGATATTTAACATCGGGTATCGGCTCTGTTTTAATTCAGACATTCCTGCAGTCACTCACGACTATGTTGCATGTATCTGCAAGTTTTGCATGAATGGCAATATCATAGTCCCAAAAATCATCAATTGTGCAGGGTTTCCTTTGAAATACTGTAAAACCCATATTTTATGAGCACAGATCTAACGAGTACAGCAAACTTTACATCATCATTCTCGAGAACCGTAAAAAATGCAAGAAGTCGCAATTAAAAGTTATTTAAAAATACGTTTGTTATCTTACAGCAATAACATACTAGACGTTCTGCCACTGCCATCAATTGATAGGTCACAGCTGTAAAACAAAAAAAATTAAGCGAAAAAACTTTAGAAACTTTGGCTGGAAGACTAGAAGACGTCTGAAGCACATGCCTGGTGAGTTAGACAGCGTCCACCCACAACACATAAACACGTGAAAGGCAGTGATGATTCAGGCCAGTAATGACGGACGGAATGCCGAGGAGATGTTAAGCCCACCCTACCTACATCAAAATATGTTGCCAAGCTGCTCACTCACAGATAACAGATAATAAGAAAATTAATGATTTTGCTGTAGAATTTTTTATTACTGAAACGGACATAAGTTGATTAAGATTCATATTTTATTCACTCAGAAATGTTGTATGAAAAGTTGCAGCTTTCTTGTCCAGCAAACAGAAATAATACATTCTAATGCTCATGGAAAATTAGCTGTGTTATGGCCTTAGTTTAATTTTTTAGCATAATATATTCACAATATTATTACAATTTTTCTGTTTAATTTGTGAGCATAATATATTCACAATATTATTACAATTTTTCTGTCAAATCAATTTATATGGTCACAATATATTTGAAACATTATCAGCATTGAAATTCAATATTAAATACACTTTAAATTTTATTCTTATCAAAGACTGAACTTGCGTTTGCAGCCGTCACATCCGTTTCGTTGAACCTACAACTAGAGTCGTGTGGTTCGGTGTTTACTTAAAAGCACGACATAAAACTGCGGAGTATTGTTTGTTATAAATGGTAAATTTGGTTTAATGTCTTTCATAAGATGTTAATTGTGGTTCTTAAACAGTAACTGTTTG
The DNA here is from genome assembly GCA_002778355.1 of Clitarchus hookeri. NCBI lineage: Eukaryota > Metazoa > Arthropoda > Insecta > Phasmatodea > Phasmatidae > Clitarchus > Clitarchus hookeri. The sequence goes on along the minus strand of NQII01002454.1, from coordinate 65,698 downwards.
TACCATACAGCATATATGTGATACTGAAAGTATTTGGAATTTGGGCAAATTGTCAGACAGCACATTTTTAATCAAAATAATGAAGTTTTTCGTGATTGGAAGTGGCGTCAGATCATCACAAAGGCGAGATCAAGAAGTTTACAGTTCATACATGCAACGAGGCTATTGATAAATTAACTGAGATATCGAGTGCATCTGGATGACAATACATCACGTTAGTATAAATATTATTTGCCGCAAAAATGATTCAATCGCAAAATAATGCACAGTTTTTATAAATAAATAACATTTATTTTTGCTTCGTAGCTGGAGAGGGAGGCGATGTACAAAACACAAAATGATGAACCGACCTCACAAAGACTTGGTGATTACATGCTGAATCAAAATTATTAGCAAGCAGAATCACTGCACTTGGAAATATGTTACGTTAAAAATATATATGGAGCTTGTGGAAAACATAAAACTCTGGGAATTTGTTTGTATATTTATATTTTACACAGGAAAAATAAGTAATTTCATGGGGACGTGGCTTCCAAAGTGAGCCGTGCGTGCTGGCCAACAGATAGGGCACAGTCGTCTATTCCACTACTTTATCGCAAAAGAATATCTATCATGTCTATTTAAAAGTAATTTTTTCATCTCGTACATGTTCAAAACGAGTAGGGTTTGAAATGTATTGCGTTAAATTAATGTAGCATTGAATTAAAATAATATTTAAATAGTAACTAGTACTCTTTTTTTCAGACAATTAGACACCGAAAATGGATTAATGCACGCTAAAAATTACAGTATACCATGTTCGTGAAATTGATTATCGCTCTCTAAATGGTACATGGCACTTAAGCCACAAATGAATCTCTCTTGCAAAATGAAATGGTGCCCATCCTATAGGAAAAAAATGCAGAATGTCTGTGGTAACCTCAATTGCAAGGCACAACCTCCATGCACAACATGTCCACGTATCTCGCACTGTTGATGGTGATTTCAAAAAACAGTGTTCCAACAACACCAGCTTTCAAAATACTTGTCAATAGCTGTCATACCAAGCAGATTCAATTCCATCAACAGAACCAAGTAGGAATTTTTGTCAGACCAATAAATGCAGTTGTGTTTATTTACATGACTGTGCAGTTTGAAACTTGCCTCATCAGACCAGAGGATGTGGTCAAGCAAGTCTGGGTAGATGTGAAGCTCATTCATCATCATCTCGTAGAACTGAAATTGATGGCTGGAATCATTCTCAATCAGGTGATGAAGCAGTTCCTGTCGTACAGTCACATATTCAACTTGCATTGTAATTGTTTGACCAATGTTCTTGGAATGAGCAGCTTGACAGATGCACAGCTTCTGGATTTTTTGGGTGGTTTACGAAATGTGGACTTCTTTGGGTTGTTCTATACCCTCCATGGTAGTGAAAGGGTCGTACATGAAGCCTGTATTTACGTAGACAGAGACTGAAATACGACCAGGTGACCTTTATTACTTCTGGAAATCGGATACCACCCACTCAAACTTCCTGTAGAAAACTGAAATACTATGGTCTGATCTAGGGTGGGGTCTAATTCTGCCTCAGACAGAGAGTATGTCAATTAACATGCTGTGAAGTCAATCCACGTAACGTGAGTGGGGAAACCTTATGTTACAACTACAACAGCAAAGCACATTTGAGAATCACACACTGGCCATCTCTCCTGTACATTCTGGAGGCCCATGGGAAGGGGGCATGAAGCAGACACACCCAGCCTCGTGTGGAATTACAGATCCCTCCTTTTCTCTCTCTCTCTCTCTCTCTCTCTCTCTCTCTCTCTCACACACACACATTCTCTCTATGACTTCATTCTGTGAGACACTGTTCACGTTGTACAGCATCCTTGTTCTGGGTAACATCAAACTGAAAGAAACTGGCAATTGTTTGTCAAAGAATGATGTAGGCCTCTAAGTGAAATTTCTTAATGTATGATCCTTCTTGAAGAAACATGAGGTTCAACTTCTCAAACTATGGTTTAACAGCTTGCAAGAAGTACAAGTACATACAACTTTGTTGATTCAACTAGACGTATTTCCTTAATATGCTTTACACAGTCTAGACTGCAGGCCTTAAAATCATGTGTGTATCATGGGCGGTGTCTAAGACCACTGAATGCCAACATCCAGCAGCTCACTGTTCAGTGAGCTGCTATGGATGGGTTTGAATCCCATCGCATACTGGCACAGCTGAGTTACCGGACGGAGTGTGTCACCTACCACATCATACAGTTTAGCCATCAACCAAAAGCGTTCACTATAATTTCTTCTGTTCAGAAGAGCTGTCCTTTTTGTTTTTCATAGCCTTTAATGCATTTGTGTCATAAAACGTCAATGTAATTTAGCTGTGAATATATTCTGTATGTTCATAACTAAGCACAGTTTTTTTTGTTCCAGGATGCTAAAATAGCAGAAATGTACGGAGTATCTGATTTTCCATGTCTAGTGTATTTTGAACATCAGATACCAAATGTTTTTGAAGGTTGGTTGAATGGTGAATGCAATGTTTGTCTGAATTTGTATACAGCATGAAAAAACAGTGCATGATGAATAAAATAAAATTCAACAATATAACAATAGAGCTCATGTCTAACCCAGCGAGGATTTTTGAAAAGTAAGCCACATGTTTATTACTATTGTCGATAATTTAATCAATTTCCTTTATGATTGTAAAGGCATCTGAATGAAAATTAACACACTAACACATTCAAAATTTTTAACTGTTTGGGTCTTGCTTGACTCAGTATAATACCTCCTGTTGGGGAGTAAAATGTGACACAAGTACTTTTCAGGTTTAACAAAATACAAATTTGAGAAAATAAAAGAATTTTCAATAGACCAGAGAAATAAGAAGATGTTTTCTCTCATATCATTGTTTAATTTATAGTTGTTTTCCTGAGTGTTTGATATTGCCCCTTTTTTTTTTTATTGCACAATATTTCAATATGTAATGCATTAAATTAAAACATTCTGTGATTAATTGTTGCTGTGAATTTCCTTCATAACCAAGTCCCTTGTATCATACACTTCATTGTGAACTATATGATTGATGAGATAATCAAAGTATCAATAAGTTAAACTGCAGATGCAGTCAATTCATTTTTATCAGAGCAATACATTGGAACCTCTTTTATTTTTTTTCATGGGACCTGATGGAAAAAAAATGTGCATGCTGGAAAACTCAACATGTGGACCACTTCCCCCATCCCAAAATGTAAAACCTAACCTCAAAAGACTTAATCCTTATTTCAAAACTGATTGCCAGTAATGCACAGTGGGCACATCATAAATACAGGATGAAAAAAATATTTAACCATTAAATATGAATACTGCAGGAGAATGTCCATGGATAGTTTTTGAGGGACAAAAAAATAAAATAGTAATGCATGAGGGCGTGTCCCGATAACTTGTTCTTTGTGTGAATTTGAAGTATGTTGAAGATTGAGGTCCAATTTAACACATAAACTGGTTTCCAATGAGAAGCAAAGCTAGAAAATTTTTTATGAGAGACAAAATCTTGGGCTGCGGTTTTTCTGTGTTTACACATTCTCTCTCCCACCACTTTCTCCTTCCCTCTTATTTCTAGATAAAAATAAGTCTGTCCCCTCCCCCACCCCCAATTCTCTTGTTGAGAGGCTAAGTATAAAGACACCAGCCAGGACTAAAAAATTATGCATGTATGAATCATTTCTTGACTCCTTTAACAGTGTTCTTAAAAAAAGTTTTTCTGGACCATACAGAATCAATGATGGATGCAGGAAACAATAGAAACAGGAGCAATGCATTGAGGTTCCATTCTAATCAACAGATTTCATTACAGAACTCACGCACAACATAGTGTTACAATTTCCCAAAGTCTGTTGGCATAGCCAGGTTCTTTTATTAAATAAGTGTTAATAATAATTTCCTAATTTTATTTACAAACAATCCAAAAACTTCATATCTCGAAAAACAATGGCTATCTCTTTCTATTTACAACTAATATTTACATAAATGTCCCTCATCTCAGAGAAATTAACACAAACACCTTGACGCGTGGTTATGCTATTTCTTTTTTTGCTGCAACTCCGTATCATCATGTGCGCATCATGTGCCCCAGAAGTGATACGAACCCTGAATGGCAGCCACCCAGGCCAGCATTCTGCCTCCATAAATAAGGTGGAATGCACCTCAAGAAAGAGAATAATATAAATTGCCCCTGCCTAACACAACCCCGTGAGAAGAGGACCAGCTGACACCAGTGAAGTTGCCCCTAAGTTCGAGCAGCTGATACCACCTGCACACGAGAAAGACCCTGTTTCCAGCCACCTAAGAAGGTAGGAGCCGCCCCGCTGAAGCCGTCCGAACGCCAAAGGGACCCGAGACACTCTTTAGCCCAGGAGAATAAAGGGCCCTGCACCGCCACAGAACGGCAGTTGATACCAGAAGCTCATCTTAGCCCCAGTCGTGCTGAGGCTCTCTGCTCTGTTTACTCTCCTCAACATCGTGAGGATTTGATGCTTGCTGTCATCCCACACACCCCATTTTCCCCCCTTAAGTCCCTTCAAGACAACACAGCTTCAGTTAGGGTGCAGTTGTTCTGACATCTACCTAATTCATTGCTCTTGCTCTTCAAGCACGCCCTTCAGCCAGGCTCTTCAAGCTGACAGGTCCCATCAACTGTCTTTTGCTTTCACCTTCCATAAGTTAATCAGTGCATTGATTTACAGCAGGAGAGTACGGGTCACAGTGTTCTATCCTGGACGGAATAAAACACGTTCGCAGTCTAACTGCCGTCTGTTCCTTCTTGAGTGAACTGTACGTAGTTCTTCCTAGTAAGTGTCACCCCGCAAAGAAGAGGCAAGAAACCACGATTTGAGAACTGGTTAGCAGAATCTAGAGAAGGACTGCTGCATGTCCCCTACAAGGACTTGACGTACGTCACCAGAAACCCCACACATTAGACGGCCACCCATACTGTCGACCAGGTACATAAAGGTATCTGGTGCGCACGTATGGTAGAGCCCCGACCACTTGCAATACATACGACGAAGAGGCTAGATCACCCTTGTCAGTCAGCCCACTCCATCCACCGCGTATAGACCTGCCGAAAGGAGTGCCAAGACTGACAAGTAGGGATCTACCACTTGTGGGTTACACTTAACTGGAGGTATTGTTGGCAGCCACCCTAGTGTGGACGTGAACTGTAATACCTTTCCCCTGGTAAATGCCGTTCACCCACAGAAGGGGAATTAAGTAGTGGAGCGACAGGAATGCAGCTGCTATCCTTGCCGAGAAACAAGCGCTGCTTAACCAACTTTCCCCAGCCTTCAGCTACTTGAAACCCCGGGAACGAGCTCACGCCGCCTGTTAACTGTTGAGGCCTCATGTCCCAGTTCTCCCCCATAATTTGTTAGGCCCCTTAGTGAAGACCCCTGGAGCTGCACATCCCATCATCCAGTACCTCCACCTGGGCATGCCCCTGGTATTGGGCGTTAAACCTGTAGACAATGCCGGCCCGGTCCAGTCAGCCACCAACAGTGGGCCAGATGCCTGGCTGCATCTGCGGAGTCAGCTACTTGCCGGAGTCAACCAACAGACACCATCACCGCCAGCCAGCTGGGTCGGGAGACACCCACCAGGACCCTCGCCGATAAGCGTGTGACCCACTGCAGTAAGGCACATCAGAGGTAAGCCAGTGGCCCCGCCAACGTCAAACAACTGCAAGCCCAATCTAGCCCAGCTAGACTTCGTGCCGAGCCGGCGGCCTACCCGCCCGACTCTATTCAAGGGCACAATCAAAGCCAAGCACCAAATACTGCAGAACCCGCCTCACTAAGGTCTGCCCCCCTCTCCCCGAGCCGGTGTGTCTGATCTGACACAAACTAAAAACCTAGTAGACGCCGACGCACTCCTGCCCCTAAGGCCGTCACGCATCAACCTAAAACAAGTCTTTATATAAACAGTTTTCCGACACATACTGTATTACAATTAACATTATGCAGTGTGTCTCTAAAGTCTGCTAGGGGTTTTGAAAATTCATGACAGAAAACAAATATAGCTAGGTACGTGTGGTTTTCTGCACATTGAAGTAAATCTCTGTAAGTTTTGTACTGACCTTAGTAGACGTCAATGTTCGCTCCTTTGGTGGCACAGAGAGCATCCAAACAATATTCCAGCTCTTGTCATGATCTGTGGAGGATATTTACTGAAATAGCCGAGATAGCATTCCTGATAGGGATCTTCAGATCGTAAAGTCCATCAATTGGTCTTTGGTACACATTGCTCTTGACATAACCCTACAAGAAAAAAATCCAGTGGGGTTATGTCGGGTGAACTTGGAGGCCAATAAATTGGTTTCTTTGCCAATCCATCTTCCCAGTTATGTGTTGTCTAGATAAGCACATGCCTGCAGACTCCAATGAGGTGGGGCACCTTTTTGTTGCAGAGTTATATTTGGCAGAAAGTGGTTAATTTGTGGTACAGCGTACAGTTGTAGCATGTTTAGGTAGGTATTCATATTGATAGTCTGCTCTTGAATTCATGTATTACACCACACCACACCACACATTAATTCCAGGGCTACCGCGTACGTGCTCCCTAATGACATAAGGGTTTTCAGTGCCCCAAATGCGCACATTTTGCCTATGGACTTGCCCCAATACGAGAAATGTTGTCTCATCTGTGAAAATGATTTTTTCCAAGAACTCACTATCAAGGTCAATGTTAAGCATTTGTTATGGGAATTGTTGTAGTGCGATGTGGTCGCCAGGTTTTAACTGTTGCACTAACTAAACTTCATACACACATAACCTCAACCCCTTATGCAACATTCTGTGTTTGGAAGTATGTGGAATTGCCAATTCTCACGAAGCTCTGTGTGTGTATTTTGTAGGGTTTTGTGCAAATGCTTCACCAATTATTTCAACACATTCATTTTAACAACCATTCGTCCACTTCTTTTGTGATTATGGATGCTACCAGTTTCTAAGAAACACCTTGCCAATCACCCAGAGATTTCTTGTTAAACTGTGTGTAGTAATTTTGCTGTGTCTTAAGTAACTGATTTTGCCTCAAAAAGTCAGGTCGCACAACATGAATGCCCTTGCACAGTCGCCATTTCACAAAAAAATTGACGCATGACAGCCTAGGGAATGGGACGTCACGTCAAAGTAGTGTGCTTTTGTTTCTGCGGAGTCAGCTGCTCAGTGTGCGGGCGGACTCTACTGGGGAGGTGTCTGAATAATGTTTTGTTTGCCTTACACCGGTCCATTATACAATGTCGGGTGTGTAGGGCGCCTACTGGGCACAAATTCTGTGAGGGCAAAGTGATTCCTCAGGGCGTTGGGCACACATGGGTGAGTTGGCTTACTACTGGCGTCGTTTCCCCTCGGCAGTCGCTAGCTCGGATCCGCTGTCTTCTGCTCTGGCTGGAGCGGGTGGCAGGGCAGGCTGGCTTGGGTGCCACCTGTTGGTGGTTGAGGTGCCGGCTGGCTGGTGGTTGTCTGGTTCTGGAGTCCCACTGGTAGCCTGCTGGCCAAAAGGAACCACTCCCAGGGGGAGAGTGATCCCCCGGCAAAATAATTTGATGGCGGGGTGGGCAGCTCCGGGAACCATAATTGGGAGCCCAAAGAGGTTGGCAGAGAGGGTAGTGTAGTGAGGCTCCACTAAGTGCCGGGCGGCTTGTGCTCTCTCCTGGGGGGATAAACAGCTGATGGTTGGTATAAGTTGATTGCTTAAGGGGTGGCGAGATGCAAGAATAGCAGCAGTCCTGTGTGTGTTTCTCCTGCTCCCTCGTCAGTGGGCAAACGTCATGAACAGAAAGTGTGCTACGGTTCACCCATTAGAGGGCATCAGGCAACAAACCCCTAGCTAAAGAGTACTCCAGAAGTTCCTGTGTCAAACCTCGTTAGACCTGACACCCCCTTCGGCGAGTTTATACGCTCTGGAGGGAATGGGTTAGCTGACTCAGATGGCCCAGATGCTTCATATTGTGTCTTTCTAATGGTTGGGGCTCTATTACCATACGTGCGCACCAGGTAGCTTCACGTACCTGGTCCACAGCATGGGTGGCCGTCTACTTTGTGGTGTATGCAACGTACATGCAGTCCTGGTTAGGGGCTGCCCGCAGTCCTACTCTGCATCGGAAACTGTTATTAATTTGTGTTCCCCTGCCGCTCCCTTCTAGGGTGAAGCTTACTAGGTTGGGGAAAAGGCACACATTCACTTCAGAGCAAGGAAAGACAGAAGTTAGCTGGAATACGTGTTTTACTCTCTCGAGAATAGAACACTGTAACCCGTACTACCTCCTACCTCTATACACACTAGGTATTCAACGGACTTTGTATAAGGGCAAGACAGGTGAAGGGGTCTGTCGGCTTGAAGAGCAGACGAGAGCGAACAATTAAGTAGCTGTGAAAACAACTGAACCCTAATTGTGGCTTGTAGTCCTGAAGGGACCCAGGGCACCACATGTGGTGTACGTGTCAAGTGTGGTGATTCTTGACGGCAAGTGTCAGGGTTAGCGACGACTCTTTGGCTGCTCTGGTAGAGAAGGCCTCTGTGAAGAAGGCTGGTAAAACTCTGGAGTCCTCATGAGGACTGTGGCTGTTAGAAGAGAGCCTTAGCACGACTGATGCTAAGGCGAGCTACATGAACAACTGGTGTTTCTGCCGGGCGCACTGCGTTGTATTCCTGCCGGCTGGGGGTTTCGTTCATGTCTCTGGCGCTTCGGTTAACTTTGGCCGCCACCCCTCGGGTTTGGGTCGGGCGGCAACGCTGCTGCCATCTCTTGGCGAGGTGGCGGCAGGGTGTTTGGCATGAGTGTGGGCAGTATCCGCTGCTCGTTTAGGGGAAAACTCTTGCATGCCGACTGTTGCTTCTTAGTGGGTTTACAAGCTGTGGGGGCGATGGCGTGACTTCCTTTCACTACATTGATGCTGGCCTTAGAGGCAGCCAGTCGGGGTTTGACTCCTTTGGGACACGTGACGCAAATGTAATGATGCAAAGTCGACAAGAATAGTGTATAGGGACCGTCATGCATTAAACTTAATGAGTAAAGTTAAAATAGCTGCTTATCTCGTTTGTTTGTTGCAAAATAACTTCCAAAGTTATACTTCAATGTGCTGAAAACTGCATGTAGCCAGTTAATTAGTTTTCCCATCAGGATTTCTCAAAACTCTCAGCGGACTTTAGAGAAGTACTGACCGTTCCAATATTTACATTCAAGTTGGTATCACTCGTCCATTCAATTCCCACCTTATTTAAATCCAGACATCACCATTCTTTCCTATCTGGAACATTCTAGAGCACCCCGAGCACTCCCGTACAAATTTGCACTCTACTCATTGGGCAACTCTCTCTCTGCAGCACTCAGTTTTCACTTATCACTGTCCAACACACCCACACGTCTGCCGCAGTATCTCTCATCTCCGTCATCAATCCTTTTCTTTATTCACTGCTTGCCGCACTTCACCAGGTGGCTACCACAGCTCCAGCCCCACTTTCCCAGGTGTGATGCCATTTACAGGGTTCAACGCTCCATTTAAAACAAACTTCACCCATTGGCCCACACCGAAGGGGGAATATATTGGCTCGTGTAACAGGCCACATCCAGCAATCGCTCCAGCAGGATGAAGAGGTGGTGGTGCCACCTCTCCAGCGACATAGCAGGAAGGGTGAGTCAAGCACAGTGACCCAAACCGCTTGACTCAGTGAGGAGGGATGTTCTTCCAGCCTGGGGTAGATGAGAGGGCCTGCACACAACACTGCCCCCTCCTCAAATCTGTCCGTTCCGAACTGACTCTCCAAATTCTGGACCTTCATAGAGCGCTAATCAGTCAATGTGGACAACTTTAGGCTTCACCCAAGAGCTCTGTTGATAAATCCGATAGACCATATCAGTGATCTGCTTCAGAATCCTGTATGGGCCTTCCAAAACAATATCTGTTCCACNATTTCTGTAGTTTTGGCCAATATCTGTTCCACCTTTGGGGGTTGTACAGCAACACTAGCTGTCCTTGAAAAACCTCTTTAGTCATTATCCGGTCATATTGTGTTTTCATTCTGTCACTGTTGACTGGTGATGCCGGGCAGATTCACATATGTTAACTAGACTCTAATGTAGCTTACTAACATATTCTGGAGTGGCTACTTCTTCCACTGAACATCCGAACAGCAGGCTACCAAGAAAGTGGAACTGTCTCTCAAACAGCATTCTTGTTGACTTGTGGACTGCTAAACAATATGTCAGGAGAAATAATGGTACCTTGAAGTCCAGTCTTTTTGGTTGTCTTCCACGAAAATCACCAGATACTGTCCCAGGGTATGGCTGAGCCTTTCGACCATCCCATCCAATTGGGAATGTAATGCTGTGGTTCGAGTTTTCTTCATTCTAAAATCCCAGCTACCTCTTGAAAAAGAGTGGATTCAAAATTTTGCCCTTGATCCAAATGAAGCTCGGGTGTCACTACAAACCTGGAGAAAACATACTTTACAAGCGCATTAGCTACAGGATGCCGGCCTCTTGGTTTGGAATTGGTATGGCCGCAGGCCACTTAGCAAAATAGTTTTGCTCTACCACAAGGTATTGATTCCTTCTCTCAGTTACTGGTAATGATCTGAGAATGTCAACTGCCATTCTCTCAAATGAGGCCCCAACATTGTATTTCTGAAGGGGACCTTGTCCCTTAATCCTCGGACCATTCTTGCAGTACAGGCATCACACAAACAGCACTACTTCTCAACATCCTCCCAACAGTGGAGCCAGTATAATCTCAATTGAACTCTATCAAGTATCTTACTTACACCAGTGTCCACCTGCTGTTGGATTATGCAGTTCTTTTGCACTTCTGGGATTCTGCGCTGTGGTAGGACCAATTGTAAGTGTATGTGCTTCCCATCATTGCTTTCCCAGTTCCTGTAAAGCACACCATTCTTCATTCAGTACAAGGGAATTTCACTGTGCCCAGTATACCTTGAATGTCGGACCCAGACTTAGTATATGCTCCTAACTTAGCTGATTTTTAACCCATTCTTTGAAGGAAAGCTAGACTTATGCATTCACCTGAATGTCTGTCTGAAATGTATGTGCCCCCCTAATAACCTTTAAACGTGACAACCGAATTTTACCAAACTATGTCCACATATAGTTTTTAGTAATCACGTCTGACTTTTATGGTTTTCAATCATGCTGGGTACTTATTTTAAAAATGGCAACAATTTTAAAATTTAGGACACTATATTATATTTTGGGAACTATTTAACCAATTTCAACCAAATTTGGTAGATTGATAGTACATGGTTTAAACACTGAAATTAGAAGGCGATAATCTTATTAATCCGCCATTTTAGAAGGCAGTAAAACTTGAAGAAATAAATCTTTTCCGTTATATCTCTGGAACCATTTAACCAAAATACCTTGTTATTCCCGGCTTTCTTTCGTAAACATATCCCTTGCAGGTACCTGAATGGGCCTGGTGGATTGTCGCTTGCGCACGTCTCCCTCTCCTACCTCCTTGCCGCATGTGCCCTGACAAAGTCCATAACACTCTCTTCGATGGGGATGGTGGAGTGTGTCTGTTGTCAACTTGTCCAGAGTTGTGTGTTTCCTTTACTAACACTTTGTGTACCTCGTAGTGTCGTTCATGGACTGTTGGGTCGGATCGTCTGCCGGAAACAGTTCTGGGCACTGGGGACATACTACCGAGGGTTGCCACTCCTCCAGTTGGGTTCGCACCTGTCAGCGTCGCCTGGCTTCTTGGTCACATTGCCTGGCTTCGTGGTCACATTGCCTTGCTTGGTTGGGGTGGACAGGGTTCATAATTGCTGCCTCCTGCTGCCTAGAAGTTAGTGGTAGAGCCGGGTCTGGCTGAGGTCCAAAGAAGTCTGTCAGGTCGTAGTAGGCTCTGATTAGGTTTCCTGGGTTAGCAAGGTCGCTCTCTGTGAGCAGGGTGAGTTCCTGGGCAATCTGACTGAGTTGTCACTACAGGTGCTCTGGCTTAGGACATCTGGCACATCATCAGCCTCGATGATGTCTCCCAGGCATGCTGATAGGAGAGGGGGGTAGAAACCCTCAACGCACAAGTCATGTATAGCCGACAGAGGGGAACACCACATGCCAGCACCCATATGTTAGGGGAAGGTCGTTGCCTCTTAGTGTCGAGAAATATTGTAGGAGTCCGTTCGAGATTTACTGCTTATGGAACTGCCCCAAGTATTGACACTGGCCGTTCCGACCAGCGATCGGGTTGTGTCAATTACTGAAGCAACGGTTCCCAGGTGAGTGAGCCCCGTATACCCAGCAGAGGGGAACTCGGGCGGTGTGGCTCGCCCTGCTTTATACCTGCCCACACCACGCCAGGAGTGTGGGGAAGGATCGCTCTGGCAATCCCAACCACGCGCTGCGTGGGCCGTGACTGACAGGGAGTTCCCAACCCCGCACTCGGTCAAAGCGTGTGCTTCAACTAATTGATAGTACGCGGCCCTCGACTTATTGATCCTCCCATGCCTGGCAGCCCGACTAATCACGCACTGCACATCTGTCATAGTTGCCGAGCAGCAGGGGGCATTATTTACAAATTAACCAGGCACTGCCTGGACCACAACAACGTTGACAGTGCAGGGTTTAAGCATTGAATTTAGAAACCGATAATGCTATTAATCCATCATTTTGGAAAATGGTGCAAATTGAAAAAAATTAATCTTTTCCATTATATCTTTGGTACTATTTAATCAACTTGAACGAAATTTCATACATTGACAACTCATGACATAGGTATTTATTTTAGATACCGATAATTCTATTAGACTGCCATTTTGAAANGGGTTTAAGCATTGAATTTAGAAACCGATAATGCTATTAATCCATCATTTTGGAAAATGGTGCAAATTGAAAAAAATTAATCTTTTCCATTATATCTTTGGTACTATTTAATCAACTTGAACGAAATTTCATACATTGACAACTCATGACATAGGTATTTATTTTAGATACCGATAATTCTATTAGACTGCCATTTTGAAAGATAAAGCAAATGGAAAAATTTTAACTTTTCCAATATATTTTGAGAACCTTTGGTAAGTTGAGAGTGCATGCTGTAAACAATTAATTTAGAAACCGATAATGTTATTGGTGAAAATTTTTGGTANCTTTGGTAAGTTGAGAGTGCATGCTGTAAACAATTAATTTAGAAACCGATAATGTTATTGGTGAAAATTTTTGGTAAATACATAGTGCAAATTGAAAAATAAAGCTCTTACATTATGTCTTGTGAACCAGTTAACCAATTTAAACAAAATTTGGTACATTAGCAGTGCATAATATAAGCATTAAATTTAAAACATGACAGTGTTATTAATTAGCCATATTGGAAGATAGTGCAACAGGAAAAATAAAGCTTTTATGTTATATCTCAGTAACTACACCAGTGGCAGCTCGTAATGAATGCGTTTGAGGCCCCATTTCACCTAAATTTTATAATTAGTATTTATTTACTTTGTTTTTATTTTATGTGTCTGATACATTATTTTACACAATTCCTCTGTAAGTTTCAAGACAAAAAATAGTTTTTTACATCGTTATTTTACATTGTTATTTTACTGGGGCTCGGAATAACACTAGAATACACAGACTCTGCACCATTTACGTGCTAGCTGTTTCACCTCAAAAACGCAGGACAGGAAATCGAGAACATGGTGATATAGACGGTTTTTGATGAGGATAACGTTTGTAAACTGCACATGTTTTCCTTCCCGTTGACGGGCTCTGGTAGCCCTTACTGTTTCGCGTCAATACGCTAATGCTACCAAAGTTTTTCCGAGCCCGGTCGAAGAAGCAACGTCCGCCCGTGCCTCTAGACCCAGCATGGCAGCACGTACATATCTGTTTATGGCGATGTAAAATATAAATCCAACTAACAATTTTGTGTGTAACATTAGAGAAATGCCTTTTAATCTGTATAATGACGATGACCAGAAAAACTTGGGAGTGCATGGAAGACCTGTGCCAGTGTTATTAGTGTCAAAAATATGTATCAGTGAAGCAGTTAATAAACAGTTTGTTAGGAAATTTAAAACTTTGTGGTATGATGAATGTCAGTGATTGTGTAGCAGCTGTTATCCGGAGCGTTATTTTGTTTCCCATGTTTGCTGTTGAGCATTAAACTTGATAAATATNGATTGTGTAGCAGCTGTTATCCGGAGCGTTATTTTGTTTCCCATGTTTGCTGTTGAGCATTAAACTTGATAAATATCTCAGTACATTAAAAGCTCTCACCACATTTGTGACCTACTTTTCCGCACAAACACACAAGTGCTGCAGCTGATTGCCTATGTCATAGGACATGCACGGTCACTATAAACCTTAAAACAGTTATATTTATTTTAGGCCCTTGGAAAGGAAACTAAATTCTGAGCAGTTTTGTAACAAACCATTGTCCTTGTATTGTGGTGCATGCTGGGAGTTATCAGGAATTACGGACAGGTGACATTTGCTGTGTGTAACTTGTACACGAGTGGCAAACTGCCTATGTGACTTGGGACAAAAATTACAATGATATAAAAAAACCGTAAATAAAAAATTTTGTATTTTTAAATGTTAAAGTTATGCAATGATAGTAAAAATAACACAAATACAAACGAGGTTACTAAATTTTAAAGTTTCATGAAGATTAGACTTAACAAAAATTCAGTGCAAAATTATTTGCAGATAAATTAGAAAACATTTGAGATACAGAATAATTTGTAGAGGCCTTTATTGTTTATAATTGTATTTGTATTTATTGTTGCCAGCATTTTGTCCCATACATTTTTTCTGTGATGCACTGTTTTTGAAATATTGTGCAAAATACAATTTGATTGAGAGTGAATAGAATATGGCAATTCACTGAGTTGTGAATTAGGAGACCTTTTATATTCACAACAATCTGTATACCAACATGTTATTCTGAATGAGCAGCTGTATGAAATTAATGGTATTGACCTTGTGTGAGGTCGGCTATACTATGTATTTAGACTAGTTACATATTGTGTTTTGTGTGTGTGTACTGTGTATATATAAGTACATGATATAATATAATTTTCGAAATATAACTATTAGTTTTACTATCNGATTGTGTAGCAGCTGTTATCCGGAGCGTTATTTTGTTTCCCATGTTTGCTGTTGAGCATTAAACTTGATAAATATTTCAGTACATTAAAAGCTCTCACCACATTTGTGACCTACTTTTCCGCACAAACACACAAGTGCTGCAGCTGATTGCCTATGTCATAGCACATGCACGGTCACTATAAACCTTAAAACAGTTATATTTATTTTAGGCCCTTGGAAAGGAAACTAAATTCTGAGCAGTTTTGTAACAAACCATTGTCCTTGTATTGTGGTGCATGCTGGGAGTTATCAGGAATTACGGACAGGTGACATTTGCTGTGTGTAACTTGTACACGAGTGGCAAACTGCCTATGTGACTTGGGACAAAAATTACAATGATATAAAAAAACCGTAAATAAAAAATTTTGTATTTTTAAATGTTAAAGTTATGCAATGATAGTAAAAATAACACAAATACAAACGAGGTTACTAAATTTTAAAGTTTCATGAAGATTAGACTTAACAAAAATTCAGTGCAAAATTATTTGCAGATAAATTAGAAAACATTTGAGATACAGAATAATTTGTAGAGGCCTTTATTGTTTATAATTGTATTTGTATTTATTGTTGCCAGCATTTTGTCCCATACATTTTTTCTGTGATGCACTGTTTTTGAAATATTGTGCAAAATACAATTTGATTGAGAGTGAATAGAGTATGGCAATTCACTGAGTCATGAATTAGGAGACCTTTTATATTCACAACAATCTGTATACCAACATGTTATTCTGAATGAGCAGCTGTATGAAATTAATGGTATTGACCTTGTGTGAGGTCGGCTATACTAGGTATTTAGACTAGTTACATATTGTGTTTTGTGTGTGTGGTTTGTGTATATATGTGTGTGTGTACTGTGTATATATAAGTACATGATATAATATAATTTTCGAAATATAACTATTAGTTTTACTATCNATGTGTGTGTGTACTGTGTATATATAAGTACATGATATAATATAATTTTCGAAATATAACTATTAGTTTTACTATCACAATTATTAGAAGTTTCTAGTGAGAGACTCCTAGCAGCAACATATTTTTAACCCAGTGAACGCCAATTTTATTCCCACCTTTTGCTAATTGTGCTTCACCTAATTTTGGACTCACGCGCTGCCACTGAACTAAACAACCAATTCCCGCCATATTTGGCATATAAGTAATACTATTGTAGGTCATGTTCATATATGCAATTTAAATGGATAAGACACTTATTTTCAAAATGGCAGCAATATAGATATTTTAGGTTCTTTTGCAATATCTGCAATACAGTTTAACCAGTTTTGACCAAAATTGTGGTGCTTTAAAGTATTTTTACAAGCATTAATATCAAAACATAAGCTCTTTTGACCATCATTTTGTAAGGTAGCGCCACGTGAAAAATAACGTTTTAATGTCACATCTTGGGAAACAATCAACCGATTCCTACAAAATTTGACACTTTAGTAATACTACAGTACGTCACGTAAAGTGACATGTTTTAGTGGGTCAGATTATTATTTTAAAAATGATGGCCTCATAAACATTGTAGACTACTATGCTAGATCTATGAAACCAAGTAAAAAATTCCCACTTAACTTTGTATGTTGGCAGTATCTATGCAAGCATCAAATAAGCTAAAACTCATTTGTCAACCATTTTGGAAGATAACACTACATGTAAGATTAAGCTTTTGCATCCTATCTCGGGGAACAATTAACTGATACCCAACAAATTCAGGCTGCAAGTTATACTTTTGCAGTAGATCTAAATTTATATTCCTGCTGCCGGGTGCACACTGAAATGCCNAAATTCAGGCTGCAAGTTATACTTTTGCAGTAGATCTAAATTTATATTCCTGCTGCCGGGTGCACACTGAAATGCCCGATTGTGGAGGGGAAAGGGAAAGCTGCACACGGAAAAGCCCGAAGGCTAAGAGGAGGTGAGCCCGAAAGTGTTGGTAGAGGCCTCACTAGACGGCAGGCGGGAGGAGTCACAGTGTGGCTAGAAAGTAAGAGGGAGTTGACAACGAGGTGGAAACAGAAATAATCCATTGCAGTGCTGCCAAAGCAATACGAAAATCTTTATGGAAGTAATATGTGTGACAGCGCATCATTTGCAAGACTAGTAACAAAATTGTATGTTTTATATATTTGAGTAGGGAACCAGTGAGTGAGTGAGAGAGTGAGTGAAGAGATTTGGACTGCCCTTAACAGCGAGGTCTTGAGAACCGATGAGGGTGATTGAGGTGAGTATGGAGCAGCACCGGAATGAAAGGGCGGGGGAAATGGGAGAACTCAGAGAAAACCTGCCGACTAGTGGCATTGTCCAGCACAATTCCCACATGCAAAAATCCGGGAGTGACCCGGCCGGGGATTGAACCTGGTTTGCCTTGATGGGAGGCGGGCAGGCTAACCGCTCAGCCACCATGCCCCTTAGGAAACTAGTGGTTCCCTTGGTTCCATGGAATATTCGCCCCTGCTGGCCACTGTGTTCCCCATATTTGTACATTGTGGTGGTGCACTTTTCTACATAAATGGAACGTCGCCTCATTGCTGAATACCAAATGTGAACAAAAGTTTTCATTGTCCATCTCCATACCCAGAGTGAATTCACAAAACTTGAGATGTCATTTATCACCATCACGAAGGACTTGTAGCACTTTAATCCTGTTTGGTTTGAAAAACAATCGTCGCCGCAAAACACGCCAGTCATGTGGGAGATGGCCAGCTCTCGGTTGCCATGATGAGTTGACTTATGTGAACTCCATACAAAACTCTGCTGCATATGCTCTACATCTTGTTCAGGCACATGGGGGCAACCTGTGGATTTCCCCTTTCATAAACAACCTGTTTCTTGAGACTGCTCGTGCCACCATCGGATACTCTGCACAGTGGGAGGTGCAGTGCCATACTGTAGACGAAAATCATGCTATATAGTTATAACTGACTCACACTTGTTGTAACTGAGAACGCAAAATGCCTTTTGTTGCTGCGTTAAGCGCCACCAGGGCAACACCTGCCGGCAAACCAGTGAACCGGCAACATATACGTCAAGGGAAGCGTTACGTTTCGATGTGTATTTTACAGTTTGCAGCAAGGTCCTATCTTCATTCATGTAAAAGTTATAGCCTTGTGAAATTTTATGATTCTTTTAGTTACACGCTATATTTGCCGACTTTTTGTAATAGAGTGCCAAGTGATAAAATTCAACATTTATCTTGAGAACCCATCATTGAATTCCCACCAAATTTTTCACACAGGTAGTACTATAGTAGGCCATTTAAAATTACATGATTTAAGTTGGTTAAATTTTTTTTTTTCCAAAATGGTGCAATGTAAATGATTTATATTTATTAAAGAATTTAACAAATTTCAACCTAATTTTTATATTGACATTATCTATTAGACGCATCAGATATATCTATACAGGGCCTGTTTTTAGGTTGTTTTGTACGATATTGCCACCTATTTCCACTCAATTCTGCACACAAGTAGTTCTACTGTAGGCCATGTAAACTCACGTGATTTTAGTGATGTAAATGATATCCCTGTAGATATTTAAAGTTGGTAAACCCAGTCTACCAAAACTTTGGACTGAATACTATCTAAGTTGATGATCCGAATCCTACCTCTGTAATATAGTTGGATGCACGTTGGCTTATGGTACAAGGCAATCTGTGTTTGAGTCCCAGGTAATAACATGTGTATTTGTAATTGCCTCACTAGTATTGCATTTGTTTCTGGTTGCATTTATAATGATATTGCTATCAACTAGATGTCAAGACCCACCTACCATCTAATTTTTTAAAAACTACATCAAAATTATATGATTCCATGTAGAGGGAAGTAGGCTCATTAGTTATATCGATAACGTCTTGTTTCTAATGCCCTCATCATCCCATGTAGGTGATCCATTGCAAGATACAGTGAATTTAATTCTTTTCCTCCTTGTTATTAATGACACACTCCCCTTTTCCTTCTGGTATTCAAAGTGACGACAGAATAATTTGCATGGTCTCCTGGAAAGTACATCTGCATTGCTGTGAAGGCATCCAGACCTGTGATGTATTTCAAAGTCATATTTTTGAAAATGTCATATCCACCGAGTTATTTGACCTTCAGCTTCTTTAAACTTAGTATCCAGTGTAATGAAGCATTATCAGTTCTCAGGATAAAGTGTCTGCCATAAAGGTAGGTGTGAAAGTGTACAGTTGCCTTCACCACAGCCAGAAGCTCCGTGCGTGTCACACAGTAATTTCTCTTAGGCTTATGCAATACCTTACTGAAGTATTCCAGTGGTATCTCCTTTCTATACTGAATCTGAAATAACTCGGACCCAATTCCTACATCACTATTATCAGTATTAAGAATGAATTCAGCCTTACTACTCGGTAAGCCCAGAACTGGGGGAGATAACTATCGGTTCTTTTAATTTATTTAAAAAATTTCACGTTCAGTGGTCCAATGAAACTTTTTTACCTCTGTCAATTCATGCAGTGGTTTTAGAACGTTGCAAACCCAGGCACAAATTGGCAGTAGTAAGCACATTAGCCCAGGAAACACCGCACTTCAGTTAGAATATAATTTTCTTTTCTTAAAACCAATTTCAGGTTGGTGGTGGCTACTTTCTGATACACAGAGTCTAGGCATGTCAGTTGCTCTTCAAATGTCCTCCTGTGACTGCAATGTCATCTAGGTTCACCAGGCAAATGTCTAAGGGGAGGACTTTCTCCATCCGACGTTCAAAGGTAGCAGGTGCATTGCATAGCTCGAAGGGCATAACCCTGAATTGCCAGGGTCCTTTCCCTTGGATACAAAAGGAATTCTTTTCTTTATCTTCTGTGGCCACTTCACATTGCCAGTACCTCCTCTTCATGTCCAAAGTTGAAAACCATAGTGAAAACCATAGCTATCCAGTGTGTCGTCTATCCTTGGGAGTGGGTACGAATATTTCTTGGTCACATTATTGATTTGGTGGTAATCAACGCAAAATCTCATAGAGCCATCTTTCTTTTTAACAAGCACAATGTGAGAGGACCATGGACAGGCTATTGAACTATCACACCATCTCCTTCATCTCTTTCAGAATATCCTCAACCACCTCGTGAAACTAGCGGTAGTCACCTTGGAGGCTGCTTTATGGACCTGGCATTTCCTGTGTTCATGTGATGGCATGCAACTGTAGTTCTGCCAAGGTCATTTGGCCTACACATGAAAGCATCCCAATTCATCTGTAATAACAGCCTTCTCTTGTCACCATTTGAGGTATTCTCTTATTCTTGGTAGCAGTTCCACCAGAGCATCTAGTAGTGGACATTCTGTATTTTGTGAAATCAAAGCCTCAGGAACATTTGAAGTACCTGTGAGACCTACTTAGGCCACACTATTGCCTGGGTCAGAACCCAACAGAAATTTTATGAACTTGGTGATAAAGACACGGGTAGAGCTCGTCACTGGAAAATATTTATTTATTCAGAATGAAACCTGCAGCCTTTTAGTCTGGAGTTTCGTCTGCCTTTTGGAAAAGGGATATCTCTATTTATCTCGTCATTACCTGCAGCCCTGATTACCCCAGTATCCTAACACATTCACAGGGTCTTTTTGGTGAGGAATAGGGGAACCGAACATACACACACTGAAAATAACAAAACAATACCTGCGGTGGGTATTGCTCCTCAAAGGGGGGATCCCCATCACAACTTGATGCCCGGTGCTGTGGCTGTTATGTCTGTCTTGGTTGGATACGTTAAATAGGTTTAAACTCAAAAATAATATTTTTAGGTGATGCTAGATAGTTAATCAAATATTACGTCATTCTTGCAAAATAAATAATAATCAGTGCATTCTGTGGTTACCACCTATCCTAGTGATCATGTTGATAGGTGGCGAAATGTTTTAGCTTACCATAGTATTTTATTCATCATAGCTTGTAGGCCTACTGTCTTTTAGTGATTGCCTCATCCTGAATGCATACCTTAAAATATGTTTGATATTGAAATAAAAGTAGAAATATAAATTAAACTCAAATGCTGTTAGGAAAGTTACAGTAAATATGGAACTCTAATGTAAATATTATTTAGTGGTCTATGGGTATAATTGCAATTCCATTTGGAGGTCCTTATTGCCCCAATGGAGTTCCAAACTCCCATGAACCACACGGCTTCTATGCCCATGAAGTACGGTCTCTTGTACTTATATGCTAGTGCCTTATGCTTGGCACTGTTTTTGATCCAAACCCAGTCTCCTTTCTGTGTGATTTGTCAAATTGTCATTTCTGCATTTTCTGACTTTCTATAAGATAAGTGTAGCTTGTTGCCTTGTTTTCTGAATTACTTCACTCCAGTTCTGTGCACGCTTTGAAAATATACCCATTATTACGTGTGTGTGTGTGTTGTGTAACTTCTACGCTGTGAAGTAAAAAGAACGAGAATGGTGTAAACTTCATACTAGCATTTACTATAACATTGTAGTTGAATACTCTAAAATATAAGTAGTCGTTCCAGGAAGTGAAATCTTTGTTTGCGCATGCAGTTAGTTGCTGCCCTGGTTTTATTAATAGCTTTAACTAAGTCATTACATTGTGAGTTATATGAGGTTGTTTGTAGTTTTTAGTTTTTTGATTTGTAATCTCCTTAATAGTGTAAAAGCTAACCCATTGTTGAACAAAGTCTCTCTATTGATCTATATTTGTTCTGGACATCTGTATCTCACTATGAGCTCTTTAGTGAAATTAGCGCATGTTTCAGTGTAATAAATTTTGTTGAATACAAATAACTGCGTACGTTCACTTGGCGAGTCATTCTGCCAGAGACACTAATGTTCAGCTTAATTGTCTAGCCCCGACTGACATCAGACCCAACTTCTGTTAGCCATACATCACGTTGCTCCACTGTTTCTCCAAACACTAGAACATCAGCCACATGATGAAGCACGTTGGGCACCACCTCCAGGACTTGTGCACTTTTGAAGCTGAAGTATTCTGGGGTCCCATTCAAAACAAAGGGTTGTCTCCTGTACATAAATCTCCCGAATGGTGTTACAAAAGTCATCAGCAGCTGACTCTGTTCGCTTAATGGTTTGCTGAACACTTTCGNTCATCAGCAGCTGACTCTGTTCGCTTAATGGTTTGCTGAACACCTTTCAGCTGGGCTAATGTATACTGAACTTTATGTATTGGAAACATTGCTCTCTCTACGTATCTGTTCAGTTCAGTAAAATCACAACATATTCGCACCCCTTCCCGTTTGGCTACCACTATCATCGGTGCACAGAACTCAGTAGGACCGTCAACAGGTGCAATCACCCTATGTCGCACCATTCTGCCCAACTCCTACTTCACTTTTCCCAATAAAGGGATAGGCTACTCGCGGAGTTTTCAAAGCATAGGGTTTGTAATTACTCTTGAGATGTATGTCCATTTCAAAAGTAATTTTTCCCAGCTCACTAAATACTTGGGGAAAGTCTCTGTCCACATTTATGTTGTTAAGGACCTGAAACACTTTCAGTGCCAGAATAGCATTTTTGCCTAAGATGGGATGAAGAAGATTTTCTATAAAATAAACTTCAATTTGCCATTTCTGTCCTTTGTGGCAAAACANTTGCCTAAGATGGGATGAAGAAGATTTTCTATAAAATAAACTTCAATTTGCCATTTCTGTCCTTTGTGGCAAAACATTAGGCTCTTTGTGCCCATTACCTTCAAAGGACTTCCATTAGGACCACTGACTCGGGCAAACTTTGCTTCTGTCTTTTAATGTTTGTGGATGTCAAGATCTCACTACTAAGACAGGTGATGTTAGCTCCTGTATCAACAAGGAAGGTCACTATCTTTCCAACTTCCATAACCTCAATTTCTACTAAAAAAAAAGGGTTTGCTACAGGCATTTTAAATCCTGATGTGATATTCCCTATCACACAATCAGNAAAAAAGGGTTTGCTACAGGCATTTTAAATCCTGATGTGATATTCCCTATCACACAATCAGCGGTGAAATCTTACCAGGCACCACGCTCTTCCTTAATGTGATGAACATTCTTCTCTTTTATGCACTGTCGTGCATAGCAACCATGTCGACTGCATGAAAAACACGTAATATTGCAAGCCGGCCAATTTAAGATGTTCCCATGAATTCTACCACAATTTTCACAATTAGGCTGCTGACTTGTGTGAGACTGGCTTGTTTTTGATGGAAAGTCCTTTCGGCACACTCCGGAGTTAATAGTTTTCCCTTTGGATGTGAATGCGACATCCGTTTGGTCCCNAATGGAAAGTCCTTTCGGCACACTCCGGAGTTAATAGTTTTCCCTTTGGATGTGAATGCGACATCCGTTTGGTCCCGTGACATGTCCCTGTTGTGTTCAACTCTCAGAACGTTCGCCACCTTCTGCCTTTCTCGTAACTGTTGTGACTGCAACAACTGCAGTTCTCCCTGTTGACTCATATTTACCGCCTCTTGAAGTGTGAGTTTGCTTTGTAATTGCATTTTTTCACTGATGGTAATGTCCCGCATGCCAACCACAATCCTATCGCAGATAAGTTCATCTTTCAGGGGTCCACACTCGCACGCCTTTGCAGGGTTATGTAGCAATGTGATGAATTCCTCTGCGCTTTTCCCCACTTGCTGCACACGTGAATTGAATTTGAAGCGTTAAAAAATTATGTTCACTCTCGGTTTGAGACATTTATCAAATACTTTGCAAAGTTCTTTGTATGTCCAACAACCTATTTCTGGNTTATGTTCACTCTCGGTTTGAGACATTTATCAAATACTTTGCAAAGTTCTTTGTATGTCCAACAACCTATTTCTGGTTTTTCAAATGTGATTATAATGTTGTCTGCCTTATCGCCTATTAAATACATAAGGAGATCTATTTTTCCATATTTTCACATTTCTGTTTGCCACTCAGATTCAAAATGCGGTCGAATCTTACCTTCCAACGGAACCATGCATTTGGATCCGCAAAGTTCAACGGATCTGATGGTTTGATCTGTAATCCACTTTCAGTCGACTTTGTTTCACAACCATCGTCACCATTTTTAGACTCTAAACAACCTTGGAGTGTAATATAAACACGCCATAAAATTTTTTTCGCGCACAGTTCTTTACTCACATTGTTCCTTAATAAATAGTTTACCGCTGCCACCATGTTGTATACTAATAACTGCGTACTTTTACTTGGTGAGTCGTTCTGCCAGAGACACTAATGTTGGGCTTCATTGTCTAGCCATGACTGATGTCAGAACCGACTTCTGTTAGCCATACACCATGACTCAAGGACACAACAGATTTAGATTTTACGACTTTAGGTATTACGAATTGGCTTGCTAATTCTGTTGTATCTAATATGTATTTATTACCTTTTCTCAATGTTTGTATTTGTCCTTTTGCATATAATGCCCACACTTTTAAGAGTTCTGGTGGTTCAATAAGTTGTAACTCCTCCATTAACTTTTGGTTACTGGATATTATCTTTTGACATATGTGACAACTGATATATTCCTTAACACATTTTGCTATTGTATCCCAATAATAAGCATGTTTGATTTTTTTATAACTTCTTAAAAGTACCAAAGTGGCTTCCTACCAGTAGGTAATCAGGGAGTGCTGTTATTTTTTCATTATAGTAATATTTTGTTACCAGTGTTAACCTTTTTCACCTATCAGAGTATTTATCTTTAGAAAAATTTCCCCATTTTCTACTCTCAAGTCCTTAATGTTACGATCCACCAAAATCTCTCCATTCCACTCCCATTTTCTACTAAGCCATAATATTTCCTGGCCAGCTTTACATAGGTATTTGGTTCCTGCTTTTTCTGGTTGAATTAAGTGACCTTGAGTTTTTGAATGTGAGGGTTCCCTTTCTATTTCCCTTGAAATGGTGAATTTGTATATTCTGGTTAATGGGACACAAAAGTAACTCCTGTTCACTTTCTATTTAATGTACTCTTGTTGATGGTTATAAACTCGTATTGTTATTATCTCATTGTATTTTTAAAATTTTAATGTTTCTATGATAAATTTCCTATCGTATAGGTATTGTCTAAAGTAGTTGCAATAATACCTAATTGTGCCTAATTCTCTTTCAGTAGTTGACCATCTTGTCTCGTTTGTGGACAACTTTTTAGATGCAAATTTGATTATACTTCTTTCCATATTGTTTCCTTTTTTCGCAAGTACTGTACCTATTGCTGTCTGTGATGCATCACAAACCAAAATCTTTGTTTTAATTCTAGAAATCACTTTTGTTGTCTGTCTCCCCATATGTATTCTATATTGCACTTTGTGAGTTTTAATTTTTTGTTGTGCAAAGCAACATTTCTTTACATTTATTTTAATGCTAAATTGTCTTATTCTTTCAAAATTCATGTATATGTTTTCTAAGTGTTCATCAAATGTTTTACCAAAAATAGATATTTCATCTATGCATGCAATGACTATATGGTCCTAGTGATATAGCTATGAAATGTTGAAAGTATTTCAGGGATGTCCCATAGGCATGCATGCTAGCTGCGTAAGAATGCTATGATTTAAAATCTGGGATTTGTGGCACACTATATCCAGATCTATAAATTGGAACACACGTGTGGTGGACAGCTGTAAGTAACATTCATGCTCTCTGTGCAGGATTGCTATCTGAAGAAGAAGAGGTTTTACAGTGGCTCATCACACAGAAGACGGAGGACCGTATTGAGCTCATTACCAGAGTCATGTTGGAGAACATGGTGGAAGACACGCAGTACCTTGCAGTCTATTTTTGTAAGTCACCTACTTTATGTTGCAAAAGAAGGGAAACAGGCTGCTGTGGTACTGACAATCGTCAAGTGCATTGGGTGCACATGTATACTCAGACTGTGATACGATTGTACATTCAAAATGGTTACACCTATTCACAATAAAAAATAAAGTTGAACAAAAAATGCTGAACAGAGTACACTCACAAGAACTCCAGCACAACTATGTAAACCAATATGACATCATTTATGCACCATGTCATGTTTAAATGTAGCACCTAGAAATTTTCACTAGCCATGAAATAATGTGAAATATGGATCAATTATTTTTATTCACGAAATTCTGTATTAATTTCCATATTCACGAAATAGTGACAAAATCATTCATTAAAATGTTTCCAAAACCACAATGCTGAGCGTCTTTTACCATGAAAGCTCTTACAAACTGTAGTTTTGCCATTTTTAATGCATGATACAGCATTATCTCTAATTTATTTCACATATGCACTGATAGCAGATAAAAATCACTTCTAGTAATCACATTATTGACTCCACAAATGTAAACATTGCACAAAGTTCACTCTCAAACAAGAAATATTTATAAATTGATCGGTAGCAAAGTCGAAAGATTATCACTGTAGTATGATTATTTATATCAACCAGAATAGCTAAGCGCTCATTCATGTGAAAACATGCAGATAATGTATTTTTTTATTATTTTTAAACAGGCAATTCTAACCACAAATGTTGATGATATTACAAAAGTAAATACATAGATATAACATATGTGAACATTTTTTCTTAGGTAATGAAATAATTATGCGCTTAACCTTTGCGTGATATTTGTATGCTCGCCTGACTTTCATTTTCTGTGAATTGTGGTTAGGTTTGTAATAACGAGTAGGGATTTTAAGAAATTATTGATGCAATACCAGTATTAATATTTTTGTTTTGATACCAATACTTTGGTGCACGCTATGGTGGCACGCTGCTCGCCTGCACTTCTGTCTGCTTGCCTGTAACTTGCAACAAATAACAGAACATAAACCCTTGCATGATACATTAACAAAATAAATACACAAATTACCCTGAATAAAAGCAGTTACAATTTTTGCTTGGATAACATGAAATGAGGGTGAAACAACGAGGTGAAAAATACGTGAATTTCAGAATAAACAAAATTAAACACTGCAATGTTGGTTGGGGCATCTTTGAACGTTCACACTTAGTGTGACTTTCTTTACTTTCAAATATTTTCTTTTGAATTGCCCTACAAATTATGTATTTTGGCCCTGCCATAACGCACCCCTGCTCGCCGGGGAGGAGGGGGGGTTTGGTTGGGGAAGTGTGCTGCACTGCACTGCCCTACACTTTCATGCACTACACTGCACTGCACTCTGCACTTGCTGTGCACTGGTTACACGCTGGTGCTGGTTGGTATGATGGATGTGCGGCGTGGCAAACTGTCTGAGAGGCAGGATGCCATCCCAAACTCCCTCCTCCTGCTCAGACTGTTTGCGGGCTGCTCATCATCAGGTGCCGCAGGGGCAGGCCGTGGTCCCACGATGTCTGGGCCGTAGGACATACGGAACCCTGGGGTTGCCTGGATGGTGTTGGTGCAGCTACTGCTGGTGCTGGTCCAGATGTGGGTGGCCTGCTACCGTGTGGGATGCAGTGGTGTCACTGCAGGTCAGGCACACCCGCGCTGGCAGGCGTCTTCGTCATGAGCGGCAAACGGGAGGCGAGCTGACTGCCTCGCTGTCGCAGTCACTGATCCTGCTGTTGCTGCTGTTCGCCGACCCCACTGCCGCTTGTAGCAACCCGGACTGGCAGCGCCCAAGGGTGGTTCCTCCCCCCCTCGGCTTGTGGCGACGTTCCTGCCATGGCGCTGACCCTGGTGCATCACCCCCTCGCCAGTGGTGGACACCTCCGGAAGCCATCCTGATGTCGTCGACAGTGCACAACAGGAAGTCCCAGGGTGTCACCTGTAGCGAGCATGGTGAGGAGGATGGAAGCCACCATTGAGGTGGGCGCCGCGACGCCAGGCATCGTGACGCGGGCAGGCCGTGTTGCTGCTTTCTCTTGCTTGTGGAACGCCTGGGATGGCGTTGGTGCTGGGACGGCAATGCCGGATGGCGCTGCGCCCTCCGCGATGATGGGGCTCACGTTTCGACAATCTCTGGTGGGCGCCTGGATGCCGGACGTCGTCGGGCTTGTGGGTGCTTGTAGATGCTTCTCCGAGGGAGGTGCAGACGCACCTTCCTCCTGCGTGGGTGGTCGGCAGACCGCGCCGTTGGGATTGCCGTCATAGGGCACCCGTGCACCTGGGACAGCATCGTCGTTCATGTCAACTGGTGTTAGACGCAAGTCATCCCGGTGCACCTTGACACTCTTTCTGCCAAGCCGGACCAGGTAGATGGTGGGTCCGATCGCTCATACGATCACGTGCGGCCAGCCCCACTTCACCGCAAATCTCACGCAGAAGTCCCTGCGGGCTGCAGACTGCGGGTGCGCACGGACTTAGAAGGGCTGTTCGGGTCGTAGAACCTGGCTCTGTGGCTGCTGGCTGGAACTGAGGCCCTGTCCTGAGATGGCGATGGAGATGCTGGCTGGGCTGGTCGACTCTGGCGGTGGGCTATTGGGCCACGCTGGCCTGAAGTGGGGTCACGCGATACCCAATGGCACTGGAAGTCCCAGTCATAGGTGCACTACGAGCGGGTGTGGCTCTCCAGCAATCTTCTGGGATGACTGGAAAAGGGAGCTAGGGGGAACTGGGAGGTGAGGCCTCGCCAGTTGTCGGGCGGCGTGAGCTTGGTCCCACAGGGAGGGGCTGCTGAGGGCAGACAGCAATGGGTTGTAGAGCAACTGACTAGGTTTAGAGGCAGTAGCTGCCCTCTTAGCTCTCCACCTTACCTCGCTTCTATGAGCGAAGGGCATACAGGAAGGTACTACGGTCTACCACACGAAGGAGGAGCAGGCGACGAGTTCCCTGGCTAAAAGTGTAATCAGAAGGGGTTAGGCCAACCAGAATCAGTCCTGTCACTCCAACCGGCTAATTTCAACGTGGTGGATGGAGTGGATTAGCTGATCTGGATGTCTAGCCGCTTTGTCGCTTGTGTTCCTAGGGGTGTGGCTCTACCTTACAATGTCCCAAGTACCGGAGTACTTAGTTCAAGGTACGGGTGGCCGTCGACTGGGTTGTGTTTTGGTGACGTACATGCGCCCTGTTAAGGGTAGCGCACAGTCCTACACTAGTTTCGGCAAAGTGGTTTCAAGACGCTGTCTCCTGCTTCTCCTTGGTAGGTTTGGCGTCTACAAGGTTGAAAGTCACAATCACTGTTGAATAAGCACACAGGGTTAGTTAAGAATACCTGTTTATTCCCTAGAGGAATAGACACGGTGGCTCGTACTATTTCCTAGCTATCAATTGAACTGAAACCGGTGGAAGTAAGCTACAGTAAACCAGGTGAAGGGGACCTGGAACAAAACTAAACAAGAGCAGAAATAGGCTAGATAGCTATTACAACTGACCCTAACTAATATATACTGTTGTCCAGAAGGAACTCGGGGTTCACTACCAAAGTGGTAGTGAGTGTAAGTGGGGCAAAGACTTCTTTGGGGGTCGCTGGACGCAGGTCTGGAAGACTTCTGGAAGGCCAGTTGATCTCTCGTGAGGAAAGCGGTAGACAGAGAGCTCCAGCACATGAGGTGGTGGAGCGAGCTGCCGAGTATACAACTGGTGTTTTGGGGCTGCACTCCGGCATATATAGTCGGCTGGCTGCGGGTTCTTCGGCTCACTTTGGCTCGTTGGGTATCTTCGGACGAGAGCTCCTCCCTTAGCAGCGTAGCCACATTCTCTTGGGGGAGGCTGGAAGCCCCTTCCAGCCTCCCTTGTGTGCCGGTTGCATCCAGTTTCCTTGTGTGTTGATTGCATCGCTCCCGCAAGCTTAGGGGCAGTGCTGGACTTTGTTACTGGCTTCTGTTGCACGCAGGGGTGATTACAAGACACGTGACATCTGACATAATGGCATAGACGGCCTCGGCTGCCGTGTTCTTGGGTGCCCCTGGCCTAGGTGTGTGCAAATTGGCTCTGGAAGCAAGTTGTTCTGGGTTCAAACCCCGCTCGGGGTGACGTGACGTCACATGNCCGTGTTCTTGGGTGCCCCTGGCCTAGGTGTGTGCAAATTGGCTCTGGAAGCAAGTTGTTCTGGGTTCAAACCCCGCTCGGGGTGACGTGACGTCACATGATGATGAGGTGGAGTCGTAAATAATTATTGTATGCGTCATACGCCAACGTAAATTCAATTGAATCTGGAAACTAAAAATATTAATGCTTTTTTTAACCGGAACCTTTTTTTTAGAAGCCTAAATAATTCAGACAGTCCACCATAGCAACCAAACAGTTCCAAAGATAATATTAAATATAATCAGCACTCCCATATCACTCTGTGTCATGAAGCAATTTCGGATGACCTGACATTGGCACGGAAAGCAGTCGCTTTGCTGGTAGCTGCAAGGAGTTAGGTGATGAAGACGGCTCTCACATTGTGTGCCATCACAAAGCAAAATATAAAACAAATCTTAGGAAAATTATTACTTAAAAATACTGTCAACATGAATGGATTTGGCTTGTTTTTTAAGACTGCATACTTCGTACTCAAAAGGACAAAAAATGGCTGAGTGATTGGAAAAAAACATTTTTGTGCCTAGTTGTAGCTCCTTGGCCTGTTGTAATTTCAGCAAATAATTTCAGGATGTGAGAAATTAAGTTCCTTTATCTAACCAAACACAAAAAAATGCCTAATGATTCAAGGAATCATCCATTTTAATAAAAATGTACAGAAAATTATGCTTAACATGCCATGATAAATGAAGAGAGAAATACAATTGTCTGTCAGTCATGTGGGATGTACTTGATGCAGTGGAAAAGATCACCTATTTATTAATTTTTGTGTTGCTTGCACTCCCACTACTGTTGCATGTGGAGACTGCTGATAAGTCCCCGTATTACTGGTGGCCCTGGATGTTGCTCACAGTACTGTAGATTGTGGGTTGGTGGGGGCTGGAGTGATTGCAAGGTGGTCATCTGCTGGGAAAAGTATGGGACATAGGTGGATGTGCTTGTGCATTAGGCACACTAGCCACAAAATAAACAAGATCAAGACAGTGTCTAGAACTTGTCAGTGTGTGTAGGTATGAGTTGCCACATACCATATCTCAGTAAAGCAAAGAGGAGCACAGCGTCAGAGATCCTT
Organism: Clitarchus hookeri; assembly: GCA_002778355.1. Taxonomy (NCBI): domain Eukaryota; kingdom Metazoa; phylum Arthropoda; class Insecta; order Phasmatodea; family Phasmatidae; genus Clitarchus; species Clitarchus hookeri. The sequence continues at coordinate 34,583 of NQII01002454.1, read as the reverse complement.
ATCCAGTGGTTCTCATACATTTGTCTACCACGGATCACTAGATGTAGAATGTTAGTGTAACATTATCATTAAGTCAAGTAATACACCTGACTTAACACATGTTCAGTTAAGGTACCAAAATGTAAAAATACCACAAGTTAACTCATAAAAATGCATTATTATCAAAAACTTCTTTACCTACTTATTTTATTGTAAAGAGATTAGAGATAACTTAATAAATTACTCTTAATTTACATTTTAAAACAGAAAGGAAAATGTAACTACCTAATTGTACACAACAATAAACATGATGCAATAAATCGAATTATCAAGATGTAGAGCTAGGCATCTCATATCAGTGGATATCCAAATTTAGCTAGACCACCTGCGACCTAGCCACAGATCACCAGTGATCCACGGACCACAGTTTGATAACCACTACTTTCTTCTATTCAACCCCCTAGTTTTCCTTTGGTACTCGGACTTTTGGAGGGTGCATCCATTGCTATGGTGATCAATTTGTTCCTCATTGCACACCATTGCATCTTGCAATGCTCAGTCTGTGAGCAAGTCAACCACTTACCACCCCCTTTTACCACCAATCGCATGCATCTCTCATGTGAACCTCTAGGCAAAAAAGGAGATGGGATGGCCGCATACCTGTGCACCTCCCCCACCACTCTTATTCCAGTCCTAAGGATATGTAAGGTATGGCATCCACTGATCTGAAATAGTTCTCTCGTATTCAAAGATTTTTTTTACTTTACAACAGCTAATTCTCAATCTTCTGTGCTCTAGTCAGTTTGACACACTCTTTACAGCTTAGCAAACTAAATATGTAGTGCCCTTTCAGGCTCTTGTATAGGCAAAGACTCACTGGTTTGTGGGAGCTGACTATAGTTAAGACATTTCCTTCCTCCAAGGTTTCATTTCCATTCTAACTTGCTCCTAGCTCTCTCCGTATTTTACTTTTGTTTCGGATCCAAACTTACTCTTTGAGTATGCTTGATAGGCCTGGGGAGGGAACCAGCCTACATGGATACGACTATGTTTACCACAGGGATTGAACCACGGACCTAAGCTCTTGGACCGGCTACACAGCATCTCGACCACCAGGGGTCAGGACCGGCTTACAATGTGGACATGTGGCAGACAATCACCGTGCATAAATCAGGGCTGGGAGGTGATATCACTGACCTAACTCAACAACTCCTCTTCTCTGCATCTAAATTCACTGAGAAGGGTGGACTGGAGCTTTTATTTTGATGCTTCATCCCTGGGAAACCACTTTGGAGATCTACTGACTTCACACAGCCTCTCAAGACCACTCTCCTCTGTGTCCAAAACCACCAGGAGAGAGGTTTGGGGATGTGACTAGTAAACTCTGTCTTACAGTATGAGATGAGAGGGATAATATCTGGTCAGTACACCTGCTTACATGCTGCCACGACATACACTTTCAGACACTCCCAACCCCTTTCAAACCTTACACTTGGCTTGGAGGGGGAAAGGAATTCCACAGCCATAGAAGCAGCCCATGCTCAGCAGGCATGAGATCATTCTTCTGATTACCGTACATTTACACTCAGATGAGGAACTAACCAAGGTCAAGCATGACAAATTAGTTCAGACAGTGTAGCACTAGGCACTCCTGATTGCTGCTCGACATTGACCTTTGTCACAAGATCTACATCCCTGATCAGAAATACTGAATGTGCCAGCCCGATCACACCACTTCCCACTTTCACGCACACCAGCCAGAAGCTCCACAACTATCAGCATTTGTCAGCCTGGCAACATACATTACATTCAAGTATCTATGAAGTATGATACATGTTCCAATGAGCTGTGTTCGTCTATCCAAACATTACTATGAGAAATATTTTCTTTTAAATTATGTTGATAACCATGCACCTAATTTACAGTGTTATAAATATGCATTGTAGTCTCACTCAAATTATACAGAATTTATTGTACCCACTTATCTTTTTTCAATCATTTTAGTACTGTGTAGTCCATTAAAAAATTAAAATTTTCCAGCTGCTACAGTTTGTTTTAATTCGCTTTTGTTAAGCAGTAAACATTTTTGAAATGTATAAAAAAAGTGCTTGTATAGTTTTGCTTAACTAATAAAAATTTTTTTTTAATGTAAAATAAAAGTGACTACGTTATAATCAATCATGGTAAGAAAAAATACAGCAGCATTTACGCTTGTAAAATTATTGTCCGTGATTGCAGCCGGCGAAGAAACTTTATTGAAAATGCTTAATAATTGTATTTGCAAATTTCCAGACAAAGAAAACTGCAACATCTGCATGACAATCCTGGAAGAATTAGAGCAAATTGATGATGAATGTGATGTTTACGGTATCCACATGGTGAAGATCCGGGATCCACACCTTGCAAAACGATATTCCATCAAGACATTCCCTGCACTGGTATATTTCAGAAATGGAAACCCTTTACTTTTTGAAGGTTAGCCTATTCACTAATACACTTTGTTACTTATTGCCGGTACTATAAGTTTATAAACATCATGAAAGAGATATTCTAGTTCTTTATTTATTGATACCTCCGATCTTTCACATATGAGAGTATCAAGAAGAATGCTTTGATTCTAGATTTACAATAATTTTCCTGTCGCTGAAATGTGCTAATAAAGTTTGAAGTACCTAATAACCATCACTTCCTAAACCTGCTTTTAATGTAAAACAATTCTGCATGCATGTTTGCCTTATTTGTGGAATAGTGTGTTGTGCCAACTACTTAGCAAAGTATACATGCTGATGATAATTACAACAGTATAGTCTATTTGCTGTATCTTCACACTTTTTAAATCAAATCTTTGAAAATCACCCCATATCATGTGTGACGTCACTGGTTGTTTCCGGAATATGCCACATATCTCAAGTGTTTTATAGTTCTGTTAACATAAAAATATATTGTTTTGGTTCAATTGAATTTATACTTACACTTCATCTACAAATTATTATATTTTACTTTTAATTAACATGAATTAACCAGAGAGAAAACATGTGTATGAAATAATTCTCATGCAAAATATTATTAAACCGAGTGCCTACAAATGTGGTGCATTGTCAGTTTGGTGTAATTTTTAGAGTTAGTTAAGCTTTGCTTGCGTGAGACAGAAGAATAGCTTGAAAGTAGAACTTTGGTCAGGGCTTCAGAAAAGTTGGATGTAACCATGAATAGACTACATAAAGGCCTACTTAAGTTATGTATGCTACAGCAGGACGGTATCAGTACATGTAATAGGTAATTGGTTTTTTTTTAACTCACTTTTAGGATATATGTAGCGTGAAATTAAGAGGAAAGGAGTAAAAAATGTTTTAATTGCATGTTTATTGCATTAATAGAGTGAACAGTATGTGCTATTAATTGTATTAAAAATGTTATGGTTTATGATAGTGGTCGTTCATATTTCTAAAAAAAATCTCTGTCACAGCAGCAGCACTATAGAAATACAAGCCCCATGTANATGATAGTGGTCGTTCATATTTCTAAAAAAAATCTCTGTCACAGCAGCAGCACTATAGAAATACAAGCCCCATGTAAGTAAACATTTTATGGCTATTCTGAAGATTAAAATCAAACAAAATCTTTATTATTGTAACTCGTATGGCTTAACTGCCCTCAATACGTATTTAAAGATTTGTGGACCAAAGCTGCTGCTGCATGCATGCTGATAAATTGTCTGCATGCTGCACATCCAGTACATTCAAATTTTGCAAAAATTATGGTCATTCTTAGTATGAGGGCCGGACATCAGCTCATCTTTGTTGCTACAAGAAGCTTACCAGTAATATATAGTCGTCCTAATAATTGTGTCCTCATGGTACTTTTGCTTGCATACAGTGAAGAAAGGGGGCACAATACAATACACAAAAGGAGAGTCGACACCAACTGATTTTCGAGTCTAGTAATCTAATGGTAAGTTCTATCTCCAACTACTCTAATTACCCAGACTTGAAACTAGGCTTAGTGAAATAACTACAAAACATGCTACACGTTACATGACGTCAATCCCTACATAAAGGACTTGAAGAGTACCATCGATAAGATTCCTTCCTCCTGTGAAACTATTAGAGTTGTCATCCATGCTGAAAAAACCGCCTGAAGGTGATATTATATTAGAAAGCCGCAGTAGGTCTTTGCATGGAATAAGTGAAATTCATTGATCCGATGATGTCTTACCATATCCGTTATTGTTTTTTCATGCTCTAGAGAATGAAAAATATGCAGTGAATATATACAAAAGTTGAAGGTATATAAGTACAGTAGTTCAGAAGCAGTATGGCGGATTCTCGGGTTTCCGATTCATGAGCGCTTCCCCACCATATTCCACTTTGCTGTTCATCTAGAAAATGGCAGAAGGGTATATTTTAATTAACAAAACCTTGCTGATAAAGTTATCAGTACATCAAAAACTACGCTTTTGTCCTTTTTCGAATTATGTAAACTAGATAACTTTGCGAAAACCCTGCTGTATCCGGAGGTAGCGGCGTACTATGTTTTGAACAGTTGTAGATTCAAAAGGAGGAAAAGAGGAGTGGATGTCGATGGATGGCCAGGTGTCAAGAAAGAACATGCTTTACGCAGAGTATATATGGTACACGGAAATAATANGTGGATGTCGATGGATGGCCAGGTGTCAAGAAAGAACATGCTTTACGCAGAGTATATATGGTACACGGAAATAATACAATACTACTATCTCTGTATGCTTCTCCATGAATTCCTGGGCCTACCATCATTTGAAGCATTAAGAACATTAAATGATGTGGTACATCCTACCCCCCAGTCTGCTGGCAAGACTTTAGGGTTGCTTGAAGACGATCAACACTGACATGCAGCACTGTAAGATGCCGCACTTTGTATATCACAGTTTATGATGCGAGAGCTTTTCACAATTATGTTGGTGTTTTGTCAAGTATCAGATCCATTAAGTCTGTGNATGGAGTGCTTTCATCTCTGTATGCTTCTCGATGAATTCCTGGGCCTACCATCATTTGAAGCATTAAGAACATTAAATGATGTGGTACATCCTACCCCCCAGTCTGCTGGCAAGACTTTAGGGTTGCTTGAAGACGATCAACACTGACATGCAGCACTGTAAGATGCCGCACTTTGTGTATCACAGTTTATGATGCGAGAGCTTTTCACAATTATGTTGGTGTTTTGTCAAGTATCAGATCCATTAAGTCTGTGGGATAAATTCAAAGAATACCTGTCGGAAGACTTAAAACGTCAGATTGAGAGACAGGTATAAGGCGATGTAGAGCATGTAACAGATGAGGTGTTCAATAATTACCTATCGGAAATTGAAGAAGCTGCCATAGCATTAGGTAGACCTGTTCTAAAAGATTACGGCTTGCCACAATCAAGCAGGTCACAACCTTCAAAAAACAGAGAATACATGAGAGAAACTAACTATGATGTACTAGTCTTAAAGAGGTTGCTAAGTATAGTCCATTCCCTGTTTCTTTGGATTTTTTAAAACAAACCTTTGAATAATCATGCTAGGGGTAAAATGTCAACCTATTTTTTAAATTACCTGTATACCACAAATATATAACTTTGTGATTAACTTTAAGGTATTGTATTCTTGAATAAATGAAACTTTTACTTAGTATATTCTATAACTTGTGATATTTATTTTGTATTCAATACAAATTAAAAACAGTGAGAGCAGCAGTGTATTGGCAACAGCTATTAAAAATTGTTCACAGTTAAAGTATTGTTTTAACCTAGTTTTTTGTTATGCTATTTGCAAATTAAACGCTACCTATTGAAACATTTAAATTTTTAAGTAGCACTGATGGAAACATATTGCATGGTTACAGTTAAAAATATCAGCGCAAATTATGTTGCGTAGACCCTAGTGACGTGGTGTTTTTTTTCGTCTGAGGAAGAAACTTAGGCGGAGCGGAGCTTGTCGCTCTCATTCTCTCTCTCTGGAAATTTGGCATGGCTAGTAGTAGCAGTAAAATTATACATGTTTTCAATTTTAGCATATTTCATACTTACTACAGCAAAAATAATGATTTTTGAATTTGTAATTTACAACTCTAATGAGATTTTAATTTTTGAATACTTATTATAATATTTGTGTGCAAATTCACCACTATATTTTAAGTTTATCGCTGCTACATACAAGAAATAAGTGACACAAGTTGCATGCTTGAATTTACTGTCTTTTCATTGGACTTGTTGCTCCTTCATTTTAATATTTATTCTAACTGAGGCTGTTCTTTTAACGAAATAACCCAACACACATCAATAACAAGAGGTTGAATACTATAGTTCTTTCCCCCACAGTTGTAACAGGGTTAAACACAGTTGAGGCAAAATATTAATGTGCATTAAGGGTAATGTGCTATGTTGTGTATAACAAATATGTTAACAGTGTAAAATAATAACTGTAAGAACTATCGTCAATACAGACATTGTTAAACAGTCATAAAGCTGACCTAAATTTTGTTATATGCCTAAATTGTAAATATTTGTACGAAATGGTTTTTGAAATATGACAGAATTCTTTGAACAGCTTAAAACAGTAAACAAAGCATTTGTAAGTTAAAACGTAGAAGTCACAAGGCAGTTTTTATGTTTACATGTAGCGGAAGGATACGTAATTAGTAACCAGAAGTATAACTTTGGCAGGGCTTCAGAAAAGTGTGAAGTAACCGTGAATGGTCTATAACAATGAAGACTCATTAACAGATGAGCTAAAGTAGAAACAAACGAGGGACAAATTTTCTTCTTAGACTCTCCAGGTAGCACTTATAAAACCTACCTCACCAACGTGCTCTTGGCAAAAATAAGGAGTACTCGCGGCATCTCCTTAGCTGTCGAGTTTTCTGGGATCGCCGCTACGCAGCTGGAAGGGGGTCAGACTGCACTTGCTGCCTTAAAGTTGCCACCTAACCTGACGAATGAAGACACTCCTATGTGCAACATTTCAAAACAGAGCACTCTTGCTGAAGTATTAAAAAACACTAAAATCATAGTCTTGGGGTGGAAGTACTATGGTACACAAGCGAGACATTGAAGCTTTGAATAGGGCTCGGCAGGACATTAGGAGTAACAAAAACTTACAGAAGATTTTCGCCAAATTTTACCAGTGGTGCTGAGAGGAATGCATGCCGATGAAATCAAGGCATGCCTCAAGAGATCTTCTTTGTGGCCCTAGGTTATTGTGCTAAAATTTACCAAAATATGAGAGTACCTACATCTGAGAGGGGAGGTGTCCGCCGGTCAATTTTCAGACCACCTGCTCAAAGTAGGAAACTGTGATCATCCAGAAGCAGACAGCATCATAGCTATGACGGACAAGTTGTGCACTGTAGTCACTACAGTTCAGGAGAAGCACAAATTTATCCAGACGTTGCCCGGATACTGAACAAGTCTTTGGAATAGTTGTGTGAAATAGCCATTTTGACCCCAAAATATGACCATATAAAAGCTCACACAAATTTTACGGTAGCCAATATATTATCCATATATGTATATTTCATATAAAAATTATATAAAAAATATTTGTATGAAAGTTGTAACATTTTTAAATACAACTTAACACACATTTTAATTTTTATGATATCTGGCAAATTTTTATGTACATTTATATGTGCACTTCTCTGAGAACACGGCTGGTTTACTTTCAACCTCAAAATACCTACTTTAAATATCTGAATACTCTTAACTAAATCTTATATGTTAGTGTTAAATAAATTTAGATACGGGCTGTGAGGAGAAGCATTAATACAAGGCATTATCGGGAGAGTCATTTAATGAGCTCTACACACAACAACACGAGACACGTGACTGAGCTGGAGGTACCTTACCGAACAGATTATGTTACAAAATTCTGATAGTTAGTTATATACATAAATCACAGATACACAAATTTAATATTTTCCTTTCTCTTCTCTTACTTTCTCCTATTTCACTAAATTAATTCTTACAGCCACCGATGCATGCTGTGTTACGTTTAAAATTAATGAACCATTGTACTTTGCTATTATTAATACATTTCAAGGTATATTATGTTTATTTCATAAATTTTAAACATTATTAGTCTGAATTAACCTAAAGAGAATATCCAATATTTTGTTCATTGTAAATATGAAAGTGTAGAAATTAAAATCTTATTTGGCTAAATTCCAGTAATGGCTTAAATTATATAAAACGTAATTTTGAAATTTTTTTTTTGGATTGATCGATTACACAATAAATTTTGTACAGTTCTCTCTCAAGGAATGTTTTTGTTTCCATTGGCTTTTTGTTTGGTTATGATTTGAGAGAAAACTTGTGTATTGTAATGGACATTATTGCAGTGAGTGTGAACTTTTCAAGTTATAACAATTGTCTTGTGCTTTTGAATGTAGCTGTAACTGAGCTTCAGACCTCCCTACACACTATTTAAGAGGCATTTCTACACCTGCGTGATTATATCCTTTGAATACTTTTAACATGATTCCAAGCTGTCATTTTATTTCACAGTGCACCAAAAGCCTCAAAATTTTGGTGATCATTCTTAATAGGATTCATTGCTCATTCACAAAGCAGCATTTAGACAAAAATATTTCAGCATTACTCTTTCTAGCATTCCTGCAGGAGACCTCCAGAATGAGCAGTCTGTGCTGGAGTGGCTCATCGACGATGACAACCGAGAGCTGGCCGACGAGATAGAGGAAGTGAATCCCAGGATGCTGGAGAGACTTCTCAGCGAGTCACCATTCCTTGCCGTTTTCTTCTGTGAGTCTTGCACCATTTACACAACCAGAAAATGGTGTACTGTAAATCAGTGATATTTGCTCTATGAATGCAGCCTTTTCTCCTGCTTGGTGTGGCATTCATGTAGTTATGTCCAGCAAAACTAAAGTTTCAATTTTCAGTTCTCTCAGAAATTTATGTTCACTGATAAAATATTGCAGCTAACTGTGACATGGCTCCTGGTTCACCAGTTAAAAATGAAATGAAATTACTGTAATAATAAAAATGAATTATACCATCCCATTTCCTTATTCACAAAATTAAAACCATAATTGATTTAAAAGTCGCCATATTAGAAATTAAAGTTATTAGATTACTCAATTAATTACAAGTAGTTGTGACTTTTGTATTTGACATTTCAATGAAATTTTATTATAATGTATACAACTAAATCTAGCAAAATTGAACATAATATTCTCCGTTAATAAAATTATACCTGCAACAATACTTTTTAACTTAATCAAATTATGGTTACTTTATGTGTTTAACGTCCATTACAGCAATGAAAATGTTGTAACATGTATATTTAATTTGCAGACGAAAATGATTGCCCTGAATGCAAGGACATTTTGGAAGCTCTGGAGAAAATAGATGGTGATGCTGATCAGTTTGGTAAGTCAGCACTAGATGAACAAGGTAGTTGATTTACAACCATCACACAAATATTTATCTTATTTTCTTTTGCAGGTATTGATATGGTGAAAATCAATTCTGCTGATGCAGCAAAACAATATAATGTAATCAACATGCCATCACTTGTCTACTTTCGCAAAAAGATGCCACTCCTATATGACGGTACAGTATCAATTCTTGTAAATTATAATTAAAATAGCTTGAATACAAAATAAAACCACTTTTCCACTTTTTTTGTATTTGATTTGAGTTTTGTTTCAAGATTTTAATTTGTCACTAAAGAAGGTTTATTCTTGCTATCTTGACTTTTAAACTTCTCAAGTATTAAAATATTAGATACATTGAGTACTGGCACCATAATATTGTATATCAGTTAACACATCCAAAAAGTACGTAGGGTCTTTTGTTAATGTTTAGTGGCACAGACTATAGGATGCCTGGGGTTTGAGGGTAAATCACAAAATGACTTCATCACGACTTCTTAGTTTTGGAACAGGTTTATTCAACGGGACTTTACTTATACCTTCCCGGCACTGTTGCGGGAATTTACACATATTTTCTGCCGAGGATTTTCTCACACATTAACGCCCTGCGAGTTCAAGTCCTGAAGGGCTGGTTACAATGTTCACAGTTCTGGTTACATTTCTGACGCTGTAGGGGCATTAGGTGTCAGGACAGGTCCCTGAGTGACGACGGGGTTACTTATCTGCACATGTTGCGTGGTAGTTGTTCCAGCAGTTGGTGGTCTGGTGAGCTGGATGGTCCTGGTAACGGCCCTCTGTGGTTGGTCTGTTGCACGCAGTTGGCTTTCTCTTGAGCTGGCGCCCCTCGTTAGGGCTCACCACTCGCTCCTGTTCTCGGCGTAGGATAATAACGGACTGTTTACTACCCCACCACATCCTGGCGAGGGACCCCACATGGGCATGTGGGTCCCACCTGTCCTTCGCGGATCCAGGTTGCACTGAACAATCCCACTAGCTCGACATGGCACTTCTCGGTGAAGTTCACCACTCGACTCCGCCTTCTCGGTGCGTTGCAACTGACTGACTGGAAACTGACTGACTTATGCGGTAACTGGCTGGCTAACTC
>NQII01002454.1:0-23339 GCA_002778355.1 Clitarchus hookeri | reverse complement strand
GGGGGGGGGGGTGGTTGTGGGCCAGCGTCGCTCTACTATTCCTAAACCGTCACACGACACAGTAAACTTCATAACTACTGTAATATAATGTTACATTGCGAAAATCTTCACAGAATGTCACAAAATTATGGCAAACTCTGTATAACTCCATTGAATTCAGGATTGCCACCAGAGTTTTCAATAAGTTACTTGCAATGTAATATGCCAGCAGCATTAATGTTTATTACAATACAGTGGAGTCTCCATTATCCATCAGCCTCGGGACCGTCACGGTGACGGTTGAGAGAATAGAGGGATAATATAAATTCCCCTCCCCCCTCCTCCAGACTTTAAAGACACGACAGATACTAGTGATAATAATGTATACAATATTTAGCACTATATTTTAAACAGGTAGCAATCAATATAAGTATGTACAGCACAGTATGTATTTGATATTAAATATTGTAGACTTGTTTATTATGTTGATAAAATAACAAAATTGAATACAGCACTATTGTGTATATGTTCAGTAGTATAATCCTACCTAAAAAGTCTGTCATTTTCCTTTGTTTAAATACTCCACGGGCTTTTGTTGCGTATCTTACGTAGGAGTAATATCTGTGTAGCGTCTGCATCTTCTTGTTGCTTTTACCATTCAATGCACATGGAAAACATGTTTTCAGCGTCACTGTGGCTAATTATTTTGGGGCAATCCTCTTCTCCTTCACATAAACATTCTACCTCCTGTGTTGCACTTAATACAAGTTCCTCATCATTTAATATTTCAAAACCTCCATCAAATCTGTCAATTCCCAGCCATTCACTTACTTCACCTATTGATGTGTTTTCTCCACCTGGAATCCCTTGACACAGAAGTAAAATTTCCTCATAATTTCCAGATTCATTTATGGCCTCATTCTCGTTTACAGTCTCAGGCCACAGTTTGTTCCAGCCCTTTTTTAATGTTTCTTCTGGTATATCTTGCCATGCTTCAGTGACATTAAAAATTGTGTCTTTAATAGTGTATGACCCCCAAAACTGCTTTACACTTATTAGTTCATCCGCAACGCAAACAACTTTTTGAATAAAGAATTTTTGATAACGTCGCTTCATGCTTTCAATAATACCCTGATCCATGGGCTGAATTAGTGGGGTAGTGTTTGCAGGCAAAAAGTGGCACATAATTTTTCCATCATCACTTTGTAAGTCATGAGAAGGATGAGTTGATGCATTGTCCATTAATAACATGGCTTCTTCAGGCAATCCGATCAATTTTAAATGTGATTTTACATTTGGCACAAACACACTGTGGAACCACTCATTAAATATATCCTGGCTCATCCAGGCACTTTTTTGTGCTTTATATTTGGCAGGTAAGACGTTTAAATTCATATTTTTGAAAGCTCGAGGGGGATTTTAGATTTCTCAATGACTAGTAAAGGAAACCAATTTCTACCATTTGTATTCGCACACACCATAACAGTTATGCAGTCTTTTAGCATTTTAAAACCAGGTGCAGATTTTTGCAATAAGGAGGTTAAGTTCACGGAAAGTGCTTTCCAAATTAGGCCAGTTTCGTCACAGTTGTAAACCTGCTCTCTGACCAAATTTCTATTTTTTATTTCTTTCATAAGTTTTTCCCGATATTCTACAATGACTGTACTATCAGCACTAAGTTTTTCATCTGATATGTCCAACTACCTTATTCCATGTCGACCCTTAAATTTATCCAGCCAACCTATACTGGCCTTAAATGAAGGATCCCCATCAAGCTTTTTGTTCATCTCGATAGCTTCAGCCATTATTAAGGGCCCAGAAACTGGTATCCCTTGACTGCGGGCATGAATGAACCACTGATACATTACTGTATCCAGTTGGTCCAGTTTTGCTGGCTTCATCGTTTTTCTTAGTTTGACATCTCCGTCTGTCGTTTGCATTTTTGAAACATGACTTTTGATTTTATCTGCATCTTTCTTAACATCATTGACTGTCATCCACCCTATTCCATATAACAGAGCGATACTCGTCGCACTTTCTCTTTACGCAGTCATTTATTTCAAGTTTTTGAGAAAGTCCCAATACAACACGTTGTAATCTTCCGCGTTTGTTCTCGTTAAGCTAATATTTAGAATATTGCAGCCTCGCCGTTGGGCGCCATATTGTAAAGTTCCGCCTTTGTTACGTTTACGTTATATTTAAAATATTACAGCCTCACAAGTGGGCGCCATTTTGTAAACGTTCGGCACTTGTTACACTGCGGAATGTTTACGTTGCCACGGCTTGCCCTCGACTAGATCAGAAGGTAGAAACACGAGACTCAGTTAATTGAACACCAGTTATTTAAGAAAGAAGTTCCAGATTAGTTTGATATATATATATATTTATTTAACATTCTGCAACACAGTTCACAGACGGAGATTTAGTATGCAGAGCATGAACCTTTACCATTAAATATACTATTGCAGATAACAGTGCCACAGTCGTTTACTTAATGATGTTCTTAAAAAACTGACCCGAAGAAACTTAAAATGGGGCTACCTCCCACACCGGCTGAGAAATGATATATTAAAGTCTAGATGCCGATGTGGGGGTTCTAGTCCTGCCCGAACGCGGCCTAGGCTAGCATTGCATGATACTTCTCGACTGCGCTGACCTGTCCTCGCGGGCGACGTGAAGTAACTCTCCCTGACGACTGACTTGAATAAGACTGCTCTTAGGGCGACAGACGGCTCCTTTTTGTGCTGCCTATCACCCCCCTCTCCTGAGATAAGCGCCTGGCATCTGCCAGCAGCGTCATCTAAAACTGCACGTGTCCCGCTCTCAACACGTTATCGATACTGCGTTGTCAACAGAAACGAACCTCTCGTACAACAAAAAATTTGTTGACTTTGCCTGAAACTGCGCTGAAGGAACTAAAACCTGTCGACATTGTCTGATCCACAGAAACGAACTAATCTAATTAATGCTGATGCTTCCCCAAAAAAGCAAAGTTTGAAACGAAACTGTAACCGTCCTCCTGATAAAACGTAACCCGGCAAACGTCCTCCCGAAAACCTACAAACGCACACGTCTGCCGGATAAACTATCATGGGAAACGAGCCACCATGGCTTTAAACTTCAGACCCGATAAAAATATTAAGAAGCTTTCCAAAGCTTCATACACACGAAAGAATTTTACACCCGAGTCCCAAAAAATTATGAATATTGCATCATTACAACGTTTCCATTTCTCAGACATTTTAAAACACACTACACTTTGACAACAAACTGAGGACAGTGACTTGCTGACTAAGTGACTACCGCTACTGAACTGACTGTAGGATTGGGAGGGCAGATGAGTGTCTAGGAATTCTGGTAGGGTGGTGAGAATGACGGAACGATTCTACGTATGTAGGTTGTACATAAACAACAAACATGAGTCATTCGCATTCTGCACCGCACAGAATGTATTTTACTGGGTATATGTATTACAGTACAGTATACGTATTGTTCACCTCAATGTGCTCCATTTGATCTAATATGAAGTTAGAAAAAAGTTATTTCATTTTTAAGTTATTTTTTTGTATCCAATTTTATTATTTTACTTGTCGTGTCAGTTTATTGACGGTTAACAGAAACTGGCGGTTAAAAGGGTGACGGATAACCGAGACTCCACTGTATTAGAGTTTGACCACCATTAGTTTTGTGGCTATCATAGACACAGACTGAGCCCTGGCAGGAAAATGAAACTCAATTTATGCCCTGATACCTCCAGAACATAATTGTCAACTTGGTTACCTATGAAATTCATTAGAAAAGGTTCAGAGATCACGACACTGTATGTTCCATATGTGTTCATAAAACAAACAATTCTTAGTATACATATTACATTGTGAAAATCTTCACAGAATGTCACAAAATTTTTGAAATTTTTACGAATCAGGATTTAAAGTTAAAATTCTCATATTTATGCTAAAAAAACATATCAAAACTTATTTTTCAAATGATTTGATATTTTTTTCAAGTTATTATCAATATTATGTTACAAAAAATATAAAATACGTACCCTGAAAACCCAGAAAAAAATGTTGGCTCTTGAACACCAGCTCCTAATATGGCCATGTACTGACCAGGATAAATGCCACAAGAACTGAAAACATAATTTGAATACATTGTTATGTTCAACATGCAACACAGTCTGCTCATACAAACATTTATATAGTGCCCTCGAAATCCTTGCGTGTTACAGTTGATGAAAACTGTCGTCCAACTGCTAGGCTACTTCTAATTGCCAAAGTTGCAAACCAAAACTAAGTACATAAGTTGAGGAGGCATGATCCAGGGTCAAGAAGATAAAAAGGTTTCGTATCTTATGAGCTACTGTAAGTTCATGTCAAATAACCAACATTGTGATGTACTCTAGGCGGCAAACACACTTCCTTCCTCTATGTTTGCATTATTAGTTTGTAAAAGTGTCAGCACACAGACTTTGGGCACCCATTTACTTGAGCACAAAAGCTGATAGTTAAATATAACAAAAATAGTAGTATGTACATACTTGCAAAAATACGAATTATAAAAAAACCTTTAGTCCTTTATAAATGTTTTAGTGTGGGGGAGGGCTGCTTTCAAATAGCCGTACAAACCTAACATGAGTTATTTGAAACAGATTAGGGCAGAACACAAAGCACTGTAATTTATGTATAATATTTGTGTACTTTGATATCACTAGTATTCTGTGTCTAGTTATGAGTTACATAATTTATTGCAAATTTTCCAAGCAGCCCTAAAGTGAGCCAAACAAAGCCTATTGATGTCACAGGATTGGTTCGGGTAGAAACTACATATGTTCTGTAGGTCCAATTTCTGGAGTTTCCACTAATCATTCATTGCACTGTTTCACAGGTACCTCTAGAATTGTTCTCCAAATTTGTTTCAGCAATTACACTCATAACAATAACCATATTTTGAAAGTGATGTGTTGTAAATTAGATTTTTTTGCACATGATTGTGACATGGGTGTAGCATCTTTTGATAAATTACCAGTGGCAGATTCCTTGGATTATGCTTTGTGTCCACAGTCAACAAACTGTTGTCACAACTTTTTGTTCTTACTTTCTTGGCATGATGACAGCTGAGAGACACAACAATCGTATCATCAGTGTGTGTACACAGGAGACTATCTGTTGCCAGGAAAATTTAATATATTACTAGTATATGTCACTATATGTTTAGTACCATTTGAATTTCAGTCTTCATATACAGCCTCGCAAACCTCTACCCAAAGTCTTTTCTTCAAGTTGCTGTATGAATATTCTTTTAGCTTCTTGTTGTAGAAAGCAAGCCTACCGTCAGTTTCATCTATTATTACTTTGTTTATGCTTTCTTCACTAATTATAAAATTTAAATATGCATCAATAAAAAAATTATATCAAACACTGTACCATATTCTGTTTACTCAGCTGCATTGGTTAGCACTGCTCACACCTCAATCATGGGACAAAAAAGTCATTGCTGTGTTGTAGATCTCCACAACCCTTTTCAACAATTGAAAGACACTTTTATTGTTAGTAACCAGTGGGCACATGTACATTTACACATCCTAATAACAAAAATTTGTGATGACTGACAGTTTGTTGACTATGGATACATAGCCTACATTTGGCATTAATTACTGTGTACTTAGTTATTCTTCAGTGTTAATTTGGTGCATGGCATTTCTGAGCAACTCCATGTGTGTATGAATGGGTCATACCATGATTTACCCTAGGGCACTGCATGAAATGCATAATGGTGCTTTGAAATGTTCCATGTTGTGTACATGGTACTCAACTCAAGAGTGCATGGTGTCACTGTAAGAGGGAAGGGATGAAAGGCAAGGCTCAACATACTAGTGGGCTGCAGTCCCAAGGGGAATGAGGGACCACATCACCTTAAAGGGCTATCAAGGGAATGGCTAAGAACTTGATCAAAATTAGGCTCACTTAAAGCTAACACCAATCCCCAGGGCCAACTGCAAATCAATACCAACCTACAGTAGTAAACTTTTCTAAACCATTTTTATTTTATGTTAATATTTATACAGCATATCCCATCATTTATGTCCATGGCTTATACACGTTATGTATTAACTCACTCTACAGTATGCACATAACTGGTGGAATCTGCACTGATATAGCTCCAACAATATTGAAGCATTTACATTTTGATGAACTTTTCAAGTAAATGCAATATTACAGCCTTTCCAAAGAAACTTCATCATACTTTTGGAAGTTGTAGCTTGGAAACTATGATAATACACTATTTCAATGTAAATTGACACTATTGAAGCAAATTAATTTCTCATTGTGTAAGCTGTTTGTGAGTGCTTTTAAATAATTAATACTTACTCTGATGGTGTTTCAGGTGACTTGCTGGATCACGAAAAAGTTCTAACTTGGCTTACATCGCAAGAAATTTTTGAAATTAAGAATGAGATTGAAGAAGTCAATCGCAAAATGCTGGATAAATTGTTGGATGAAAATGAATTTTTGGCAGTATATTTCTGTGAGTAGGAAAAGATTTTCAATACAAAGCATCAACCAAGTTTTGAACATGGACTGTACTGTAACAACTGTACCACACAACTCGAGTTCTGAAAACACGACTACTTTATATGATTAGTGAATTGAACACAGTATAGTATTACCGATAATCAGTTTTTAGTGGTGTCTTCTTCCACACAGAATTGCATTTATAACTTTTTTATATCGTTTTTATGATTCAGTGTACATGCCCCATAAATCTGAATTTTTTGGTTTTTAATTTTGTAACAATGCCAAATTTAATGGGCAAAAATAATCACTCAAATAATAGTCATTACGTAAATTGGTTAGCAGTAATATTTTATCTACATGTNATTTAATGGGCAAAAATAATCACTCAAATAATAGTCATTACGTAAATTGGTTAGCAGTAATATTTTATCTACATGTTGTGTTGAAACTATGTGTGCCCCAGAAATTCAAAGTGTACTGGTAATGAATATTATCTCATGCAGAATAATAATCATGGGATTTTGAACTATATTCTGCAGAATATTTTTGGTTGTGCACATACATTGTCATGCGGTTTAGCATGTTAGTGATTTATCATGGTGTTCAAAATGTAGTGAAGTTAGTGTACAATTCTTATATGTCAAAGTTTGTAGTTACATAGTTTTCCTGTTTGCCCAGCCTATGAATGCATATCTACAGTCCCATTTCTCAGGACAAATAAACAGAAGACAGTGACAGACTATAGTTTGAGAAGCTTGGGTAATGCTTGCTCTTTACGTAAACAGTATGATGTCAGTTACTTAGGTAGTATTGTTACAGTAAACAAATTTTCTTCACAAAAATTGTTACCAATAGAATTAGTGTTCATGCTACACGGGTGTACAAAACTTATGGATGGAACAGGTTTTCACAAATAACATCATGCACCAGTGTTTCAAATATGTACAAAATATACCATAACATCATTGAGACATGAATATGGGAAAAGTGATCAACACTGACCAAGAAAGGAATCAAAAGAATGTAAAGTACATTTATACAAGAGTGTGTTACAAGCACGCAGGACAGAAGACAGAAACGTCCATGTGACACGCGGCAGGCAAGAAAAATGCAGTTCTCAGTAGGGGATATAATTATCCTGACTGCAAAACAATGTGTACCATCTGTTTATGATCATTACAACGTTGTAAACAAGCTCTTGAAGCATCATGTCCCCTTTCCTCTTGCACAGCCAATCACAGCTGCTGAGTTGTTGCTGGTGGCTGGCGATGTGCAGCTAGGTTTCTCCCAACAATGTGCCACATGTTTCCGGGACTATGGGGACTAATCTATGCGACAAATATCTTCTCTCTCCAACTGCTCTCAACAATCGCGGTATGATGAGGAATTGAGGGCCCACAGCACACTGGAAAAGATGCATGTGAGGAAGGAGAACTTTGATACAGTAGCAATCACTAGTGGTTGAACCTCCTTGGAAGATGCAGTCATAAAGCTTTATACCTTCCCAACATGAACTCCAGCACCTGCAGAGGATGTTGGAGGGGTGATTGTGTGTTCCCTGCTCTCTCCAGATGTATACACATCCAGAATCACTAATGAAATTAGGGACCATAGTGGCTGAGCGGTTAGACTGCTTGCTACCCACCAAGGTGAATTGGGTTCAATCCCTGGCTGAGTCACTACAAATTTTCGCAAGTGGGAATTGTACCGGACGATGCCGCTGGTCGGCAGGTTTTCTCGGGGATCTCCTGTTTTCCCCAGCCCTGCATTCTGGTGCTGCTCCATTCTCACCTCATTTCACCCTCATCAGCTCTCAAGATCTCATTGTTAAGAGTCACCTCGCCCAAATCTCTGCACTCAACTCAACTAATGAAACTGAATTGTCTCTCATCCATGAAGAGCATTCAACCCCATTGCTGAGATCCTGTGTTCTTGTGTGTCCAACACCACAACAAACACCATTTCCACTGGGTAGAGGTCAATGGTACACACCGTACTGGTCGCAGAGTGAACAAACCACCTGTGTGCAGTTTCCTGACCACAGTAAAGCATGATTTCAAGCACCCAGTAGTGCGTTGCATGTGTCTTGCAATTTCACACGCCGTCTGTCGTCTCTATCCTTAGCCGTAGGACAATGTATTAATCCTCAGTTGCTCTGGTTGCTCTTGGATGACCACTTCTAATCATTCGTACAGCTGCTTGTGTTGTTCAAAATGCCACGCAAACTCGTGACAAGATGATGTCTGTGATCCCAAACCTTTATGCTGCATAAGCCATGCTTCAACATTATTCCAACTTCCCAATTATTCAACGTCCAGTAATGTCATCTGGATGTTGTCTATGGTACTTTTGTTGGCCATATCTGATAACAAACAGCATCGTTCAACCCAATGTGCACTGTGCAATAGCTTCCACTGAAATGCTGAGTGTACACCACATTCATGCTTTATACCTTTCGCATATGCTCACAGTATGTCATGCTGCATACATATGTGTCTCCACACCTATTGTTCAGTGGTAGTGC
Organism: Clitarchus hookeri; assembly: GCA_002778355.1. Lineage (NCBI taxonomy): Eukaryota > Metazoa > Arthropoda > Insecta > Phasmatodea > Phasmatidae > Clitarchus > Clitarchus hookeri. Next base: position 14,318 of record NQII01002454.1, on the reverse strand, counting down.
CATCTCCCCCTCCCTTCGGAGCAAGGAAGATTTGTATACTCCATTAACAGGTATAATTATAGTATTGAGCGTAGCCTGGTTGAAATCGCTATGATCTTCCTCTTCGGCTGGTAAGGAGCAAGTTTGAGCATAGGTTGGGTGAGGCCCTGACAGGGGTGGATTCATTGGCAGTGGGAATGGGTATGGCTTGCCGGGATGATGCAGGTGGGAAGGAGACATGACGAGCAACGGTTGGAGCACTGGTTGGATGGTGAGTAGGGAGATTAGCTTTAGGACGAGTAGGAGGAAACAGAAAGGCAGCCAGAGGAATGTTGTAACAGCCACTGATATAACCAGGGATGATGCCTAAGTTGTGGGCTGGCATCCAAGTCTTTAAGGAGGTCTGGGTGTTCAACCTCTGACAGGCGCTGCTTACTTTCGGCACTCAGTGTATATTCTCTGGTTGCAGGGTCTCTCTCCCACAACTCACCTGGCCTGTGCAGCAGCAATCTTTCCCACCTTCTTTCTCCCAGCACAGTGTTGTGGCATGTGGTAGGGTGTTCCTGCAGTCCCAGGCACAGTCGGGTGAAAGCAAGACAGGGCCTTTGTGTATCGGGGTTGAAGGAGCAAGGCGTCCCGGTGCCAATATCCAGGGTGCAGCCCATGCTCCAGGGGAGGACGATCTCTCCATTACTTCCACTCCATGAGAAGCCCAAGAGAAGTGACATCACCAGCTAGTAGCCAACCCTCTGGAAAGTGGATAGTGACAAGCCCCTTTTCAAGTGCCAGTGATGTCCACTTGAAGCAGCACTACCAGCTGGTCCCCAGGTACCCAGCTGAGACAGGGAATATTTTGTGTGGTTAAACCCCTCGAGGAGGGAAAAGCAACACTGCTGCCCACCTCTGAGAGCATAGAGAAGCTGCACTACAAACTGGTATGTAAGTCTCTGGTGAGAGGAGGGTAGTATGCCATGCTCTCAATCCCTGTGGTGCCCATGAGAAGTGGCACTACCAGCTATCATACAGATGTACAGCTGTGAGAGGGACTGGACGAGAGAGCGAGAGTGGTAATGTGTATTGAAAGCCTGAAATGCTGTCAGGGTAGGCCGTGCCTATACCTGAAGAGGAGTGGCAGAGATAGATGAGAGTAAAAGGGAGCGCTGGAATTGGAGGCTTGAGGAAATATGAGCTATATGGGTTTATTTGAACATGGCTACATATACCCAACCTGTGCCCGAGGCACCTGAAGGGCAGAGTGGCCTAGGTTGCCAAGCAAACAACACAATAGCATGATAGCAGGGTGATGGTGGCCCTTTGTATAAAGAAAATTAGGAGACTGGTACGGCTATATAGCATTCAGTGCGACTTCCTAGATCTTAATGTAGACACATGGAACAGTATGATGTAGTCCTGTATATGTAATCTTCTCAATCAGTTCAGGCAGTACAGTGTCCAAAAAACCAAGACTCACTTGATATGTCAACTTTACTGGCAAAACAAAAGGTCCAGTCAGCTGTTAGGTGAAAACTGATGTTGACACCTTGTCTAAATGTGTGGTTGTTTCTGAAGTCTGTTACACCATACCTGAGAGATTCTTATTCTTCAATAAATCAAATGTTCACCAGAAAATGTTTAGTTTGAATACACAGTTTTCAAAACCTTTCACAGAACACAACTTGGTCAGTGTTTGGCGCGGTACAAGTACAGTTATTGTTCATAAACAGCAGTATTCATTCACCAGACCACATCCCTGGTGATCCCCATAGTGGCTATAGTTCTCAACTCGAATCCTCTTCCATGTGGTGTATTATTTCCCTCCAGGTTGGGAGGAAAGGGTATTTTATATTGTATGTAGCTAACTGTGGCCAACTCTTTGTGTGCTCCAGTAGTTTGGTGCAGAAGTTCTGCCATCTCTTTGATGCTGATACTGCCTTGGAGGAGATCTGGGCTTCCCCATGAGAAAACCATTCCTTATAATTCCATGTACCTAAATAAGGGATACATCAATCAAAGTACCAACAGCCAAACTGTACGTTTACAATCTGTGTGCTGTATCAGTAAGCAAGCATTATTACAAAAAACAGAATGTTAGTTCACTACATGAATCANAGTACCAACAGCCAAACTGTACGTTTACAATCTGTGTGCTGTATCAGTAAGCAAGCATTATTACAAAAAACAGAATGTTAGTTCACTACATGAATCACTCCATCCAATCGCTGTATCAGTCATTAATGGTGAACTTAAAGCATCACTGCTGTCATTGATGTGCATTGATGTAATGCCTTCGGAACCATTATCTCATGTAAATGTTTGATTACACAAATAATATTTTACAAATACACATTGCATCACTTTTCCACTTTTTGTGGTAACTGACAAAATACTTACTGGTCCTACTTTGTACCATTGTATAATGTGGCACCATTCTTTGGCTAAGATCATCTCTGTTCCAGATGAGTTCGACTCCGATGAAAGTATGAAGATTTTGGATGGCCTCGAAACTATTGATGGTGAAACTGATAATTTGGACATAACGTTCGTTAAAATGGCTGATCCACGATATGCAAGAAAGTGGGGTGTGACGAAGCTACCTGCAGTTGTTTATTTTCGTAAACGTTTTCCAAGTATTTATAGAGGCAAGTAAATCCAAACATAAAAATTTATGTTTCATTTTAATTTTTACGAAAATGCATTAAATACTTATAACATAAGTACTGTGTTATTGTGCTAATAGCCAACATTATTGAACTTACGAAACATTGTCTTTCATGCACAAAGTACAGTAGTACCTGCTTCTTACAGTATTTGGATTATTTTAATGAAAATCGCAACTTTGAAGAAAACAACTTGAGAAGCTATAATTTTTCGTAAGTACAATGGTAAATTCAGGGGTTGGGTTCCCTGTTATCTAAAATACAATACCAAGAATTTCCATATTTCATAAACATGATACTCCACACAGAAAAATTTTGAAATGTAAGTTGTTGCAAATGAAATATGATGGAACAAAACAAGGCTTTTTCCAGAGGTTTCTCAGGACCTGAGGCATACATCAGTTTGTGAAGCTTTCCTCTCCTTGGTAATTCCACAGTTTTATATCAGTGTTATATTAAACATTTATAAATTACTTTTTTTTAAACTGTGATTGGTAGTAATTTGCAAGTACTTCAGTTAGCAACAAGTGTTACAGTTTGTTGTTGTTGTTCTTGTTNTAAACTGTGATTGGTAGTAATTTGCAAGTACTTCAGTTAGCAACAAGTGTTACAGTTTGTTGTTGTTGTTCTTGTTATTATTAATTTCTAACATACAAGGACAACCCTAAATGGAACCAGGGGCAAAGTGAAACCATCTACTTTCTGTCCTCCTTCTGAACAAACGTGATTTAAAACATTTTGTTATGAAACCCAAGGTGCATGTCGGTAACCCTAAACTCCTGGAATTCAGACAGGTACCCTATTTAGGAAGGGGTGGGAGGAGAAGGGAGGGGAGAGGTATACCACAATAAGGTCTAGTGACTGACCTCAAGCCTATGTGACACCCAGAGGCTAGGCAAACAACTGTACAATGAAAAAAAAAAAAAACAAATACAAGATAATTTTTTTACTAGTTTCTTCTTTTTTTTTGGTTTTCTTATATTCTTCAGTTTTAAATTTTTACCTATACTGTGGTTCTGGCAAACAACCTTATTCACCATTTACTAATTGGAGTATAAGGTTTAAAATTGGTTAAGGAACCAAATAAACAAAAACTGCCACAAGAGACCAACCTAACCAGGCGTCCTTCCCTAAACTGAATTAGCTCCGAAAAGTCAGGTGTTAAGTCAACTGTAAAGGAAAAACTTGACGCAAAAGGAAATGATCAGATATCACACACACTGCCTCCGTCACAAAAAGAACAGACAATAGGATAATTTAAAAGAAGAGAAATTGTAGTTATGAAAATATTTTACACAATTGTCGAGCAAGAAAACAATTTATAAACATTTTGAACTACTAGATTTCATACATGTGGGGGATCAATCAAAAAACAAGTATTTTGTTTGTAAAAATTTTAAAAAGAAAAGAAAAACATTTAATAAAAAAAAATAGTATACTAGTTTTTTCATGTATCTGTTGTTTAAAAGAAAAAAATACTAAACTCCTAGGCTGCGCAGAGGAAGGAAAGGCGAGGGAAACAGACACACACACTTCCCAACAACCAACCCTTAAACCTTATATGAAATGTGCAGCAGACTTTTACAGTGTGTAACCAACTCAAAGGCACACATTAACTGCATACAGTAGTTTTGCAATTTTCTTCCCCAGGAAAATGACTGACTGGTCATTGGCATGATGAAACAAAAGAATGCCAGTAACGTATTGAGCAGTGAACGACCAGCTAACCTCTCCTCAGCCCATAATAATGTCATTACAGTAGAGAGGAGCCAGAAAGAGTGGAACAAGACCTTAATTGTTACAATATTCATGATTTTCACTTTATTGTTTAAAATCTTAAGCTTTTAGCTATTAAAAAAAAANAGACCTTAATTGTTACAATATTCATGATTTTCACTTTATTGTTTAAAATCTTAAGCTTTTAGCTATTAAAAAAAAACCTTTTTTTGCATAAGAATTGTATAGTTAAATTTGGTCCAAAACAATGTGTACTAGTACTTGTAGCNTGGTTGTTTCTGAAGTCTGTTACACCATACCTGAGAGATTCTTATTCTTCAATAAATCAAATGTTCACCAGAAAATGTTTAGTTTGAATACACAGTTTTCAAAACCTTTCACAGAGCACAACTTGGTCAGTGTTTGGCGCGGTACAAGTACAGTTATTGTTCATGAACAGCAGTATTCATTCACCAGACCACATCCCTGGTGATCCCCATAGTGGCTATAGTTCTCAACTCGAATCCTCTTCCATGTGGTGTATTATTACCCTCCAGGTTGGGAGGAAAGGGTATTTTATATTTTACGTAGCTAACTGTGGCCAACTCTTTGTGTGCTCCAGTAGTTTGGTGCAGAAGTTCTGCCATCTCTTTGATGCTGATACTGCCTTGGAGGAGATCTGGGCTTCCCCATGAGAAAACCATTCCTTATAATTCCATGTACCTAAATAAGGGATACATCAATCAAATTACCAACAGCCAAACTGTACGTTTACAATCTGTGTGCTGTATCAGTAAGCAAGCATTATTACAAAAAACAGAATGTTAGTTCACTACATGAATCACTCCATCCAATCGCTGTATCAGTCATTAATGGTGAACTTAAAGCATCACTGCTGCCATTGATGTGCATTGATGTAATGCCTTCGGAACCATTATCTCATGTAAATGTTTGATTACACAAATAATATTTTACAAATACACATTGCATCACTTTTCCACTTTTTGTGGTAACTGACAAAATACTTACTGGTCCTACTTTGTACCATTGTATAATGTGGCACCATTCTTTGGCTAAGATCATCTCTGTTCCAGATGAGTTCGACTCCGATGAAAGTATGAAGATTTTGGATGGCCTCGAAACTATTGATGGTGAAACTGATAATTTGGACATAACATTCGTTAAAATGGCTGATCCACGATATGCAAGAAAGTGGGGTGTGACGAAGCTACCTGCAGTTGTTTATTTTCGTAAACGTTTTCCAAGTATTTATAGAGGCAAGTAAATCCAAACATAAAAATTTATGTTTCATTTTAATTTTTACGAAAATGCATTAAATACTTATAACATAAGTACTGTGTTATTGNAACATAAAAATTTATGTTTCATTTTAATTTTTACGAAAATGCATTAAATACTTATAACATAAGTACTGTGTTATTGCGCTAATAGCCAACATTATTGAACTTACGAAACATTGTCTATCATGCACAAAGTACATTAGTACCTGCTTCTTACAGTATTTGGATTATTTTAATGAAAATCGCAACTTTGAAGAAAACCACTTGAGAAGCTATAATTTTTCGTAAGTACAATGGTAAATTCAGGGGTTGGGTTCCCTGTTATCTAAAATACAATNCACTTGAGAAGCTATAATTTTTCGTAAGTACAATGGTAAATTCAGGGGTTGGGTTCCCTGTTATCTAAAATACAATACCAAGAATTTCCATATTTCATAAACATGATACTCCACACAGAAAAATTTTGAAATGTAAGTTGTTGCAAATGAAATATGATGGAACAAAACAAGGCTTTTTCCAGAGGTTTCTCAGAACCTGAGGCATACATCAGTTTGTGAAGCTTTCCTCTCCTTGGTAATTCCACAGTTTTATATCATTGTTATATTAAACATTTATAAATTACTTTTTTTAAAACTGTGATTGGTAGTAATTTGCAAGTACTTCAGTTAGCAACAAGTGTTACAGTTTGTTGTTGTTGTTCTTGTTATTATTAATTTCTAACATACAAGGACAACCCTAAATGGAACCAGGGGCAAAGTGAAACCATCTACTTTCTGTCCTCCTTCTCTACAAACGTGATTTAAAACATTTTGTTATGAAACCCAAGGTGCATGTCGGTAACCCTAAACTCCTGGAATTCAGACAGGTACCCTATTTAGGAAGGGGTGGGAGGAGAAGGGAGGGGAGAGGTATACCACAATAAGGTCTAGTGACTGACCTCAAGCCTATGTGACACCCAGAGGCTAGGCAAACAACTGTACAATGAAAAAAAAAAAAAACAAATACAAGATAATTTTTTTACTAGTTTCTTCTTTTTTTTTGGTTTTCTTATATTCTTCAGTTTTAAATTTTTACCTATACTGTGGTTCTGGCAAACAACCTTATTCACCATTTACTAATTGGAGTATAAGGTTTAAAATTGGTTAAGGAACCAAATAAACAAAAACTGCCACAAGAGACCAACCTAACCAGGCGTCCTTCCCTAAACTGAATTAGCTCCGAAAAGTCAGGTGTTAAGTCAACTGTAAAGGAAAAACTTGACGCAAAAGGAAATGATCAGATATCACACACACTGCCTCCGTCACAAAAAGAACAGACAATAGGATAATTTAAAAGAAGAGAAATTGTAGTTATGAAAATATTTTACACAATTGTCGAGCAAGAAAACAATTTATAAACATTTTGAACTACTAGATTTCATACATGTGGGGGATCAATCAAAAAACAAGTATTTTGTTTGTAAAAATTTTAAAAAGAAAAGAAAAACATTTAATAAAAAAAAATAGTATACTAGTTTTTTCATGTATCTGTTGTTTAAAAGAAAAAAATACTAAACTCCTAGGCTGCGCAGAGGAAGGAAAGGCGAGGGAAACAGACACACACACTTCCCAACAACCAACCCTTAAACCTTATATGAAATGTGCAGCAGACTTTTACAGTGTGTAACCAACTCAAAGGCACACATTAACTGCATACAGTAGTTTTGCAATTTTCTTCCCCAGGAAAATGACTGACTGGTCATTGGCATGATGAAACAAAAGAATGCCAGTAACGTATTGAGCAGTGAACGACCAGCTAACCTCTCCTCAGCCCATAATAATGTCATTACAGTAGAGAGGAGCCAGAAAGAGTGGAACAAGACCTTAATTGTTACAATATTCATGATTTTCACTTTATTGTTTAAAATCTTAAGCTTTTAGCTATTAAAAAAAAACCTTTTTTTGCATAAGAATTGTATAGTTAAATTTGGTCCAAAACAATGTGTACTAGTACTTGTAGCATATGTGATTTAACAGTGTAAATATTAGAAAAACAACTTTATAGCAAGACAGTGGGGCAATTTTATGTTGAATATTAGTTCAATATTACTATCATCTTTCTACTGAAACAGTTTTATAACAGAACCTGAGTTGTAGCAGAGAAAGCATCAGCAAAATCTGGCTCTATAGTTAGATGTAAACCTCCTATGTGTGATGTCCCAGTTGAGCCCCAGGCTCCACANTATAGCAAGACAGTGGGGCAATTTTATGTTGAATATTAGTTCAATATTACTATCATCTTTCTACTGAAACAGTTTTGTAACAGAACCTAAGTTGTAGCAGAGAAAGTATCAGCAAAATCTGGCTCTATAGTTAGATGTAAACCTCCTATGTGTGATGTCCCAGTTGAGCCCCAGGCTCCACAGGGTCAAGAAAGCATGTTCTATTTCAAAAACTTGCATATTTACCTTGATTTCATCACTGGTCTGCATTTTGACACCAACGCCTCAAAAACAGTTATGTACAACTGTGTAATAGTGTAATCTGTAAACCCTTACAATTGCTAAGATATTAGAATTACCAGAATTAGATAACAAAATAAACATTTATTGTAAATCTTTTGAATTTCACCAAAATGAAATTATGTATAAAAAAACATAAAACCATAGGACATCTTCAAATATTTGTTTAGAAAAAAAAGGTATTTTTTTTTTATTTACCTTGATTGATATCAATCAAATTATTACACATGTTTGGAAATTAATATGAGTGAGTATTTATAAGGAGTGATATGTGAGAAGCTGTAATGTTGAATTGTAAGCATAAATTAGACTTTGAGTCACNGAGTGAGTATTTATAAGGAGTGATATGTGAGAAGCTGTAATGTTGAATTGTAAGCATAAATTAGACTTTGAGTCACGATATATTATGCCCAAAACCAAGTGCACCAATAAATAAACAAGTATAACCATTTTCTGAGTGAACCAGTACCATGGCAGGGCAACTCCTTGCTTGTAAAGGTCCTGAAATGTGGTGTTCCAGCAAAATANCTCTGAGTGAACCAGTACCATGGCAGGGCAACTCCTTGCTTGTAAAGGTCCTGAAATGTGGTGTTCCAGCAAAATAACTACCCTGACCGCACACAACAGGGAACTACATGTCAACCTGGAGTTATTTTGCATGTTTGTGACACAGAAGCAAGGGAGGAGACAGTAAGCATGACACTGGCACATCAGTCAAGTGCCTTGTAAACACCTTGTAATAGCTATGTACAAAGACTGAACTGGCATTCAGCTTTTTTGTCATTTTACATGTAACTATGGGGGCCAAGTTTGTAACAATGTTCTGTGCAGGGCCCTATAAAGTTTTTCAACAAATCATACAGAATATTTTTAAGTATACTGCAGTCAGCAAATGCCCTTTTTGGCTTTGTTGAAGGGCTGGAAAATTATGTTTGCAATATGCAAGAAATTTTAAAAGTTGTATTCCAGACTTCTGTCTCCCACAAAAACAAACTCTGAACGTGTACAGCAGAGACAAAAACAAGATATTGCATAGCATAAGTAATCATTACACAATACCATAACGAAAACACAAAAATATAATACAGTGTTGCCAAATGTTACGATTATTCCACAGCTGCCTTGTTTTTTTGTCCTGTTACAAGTGAGTGTAGATAGATTGTACATGTAATGGGAACCTTAGAGTATTTGCACTTTTCCTAACTTTTTACTAATGAAGCAGTTTTGCAACAAGCTTTCAAATGACTCATGTTTATGAAAGTGTTGACAGAAATAACATTTATATTGGAATTTGAATATGTCGGTTGTTAAAGCATGCCTTATTACTGGCATTTTATTGAGATATTACATAGTANAAGCTCCTACTCACTCTTGAGATATTACATAGTACTTTCTTGTTTGTATCTCTGTCTGCAACACACTTAGGTGTTCCAACATTTTTGCACATAGTAAATACGGCCAATTGTATATATTTCAAGGTACAGGAGAACCAGACCACTGGATTTAATATTGTTTTTATGGGGAAACACAACTTCAACAAGTTGTTTTCTATGAACTTGCAGCTACCTAGAATATAACTTATCTTCACAGAAATATATACTGTATTTTACAAAAGAATATTATGTTTAATGAGAGAAAAGTGTGAGTGTTCTGCTCACAGGTTGGCAGTTGCTGACAGAATATGTAAACTAAATGCCATGTATGCCAGCTGTTCATTANTCTTATGGGGAAACACAACTTCAACAAGTTGTTTTCTATGAACTTGCAGCTACCTAGAATATAACTTATCTTCACAGAAATATATACTGTATTTTACAAAAGAATATTATGTTTAATGAGAGAAAAGCATGAGTGTTCTGCTCACAGGTTGGCAGTTGCTGACAGAATATGTAAACTAAATGGCATGTATGCCAGCTGTTCATTAACCACATTGTATGTCCCAACACTGAAAAGCTGTTTTGCAATTTGCATTATCAAAACCACAAGTCTTGGACTAAGATTAGCAGCTCACTGTTCACTTACTGTACTGTCAATACATGCTTCAAGAAGTTAGCACATTTCAGTAGAATAGAAAAGTATGTTTTGGCACAACGGCGTCATGCGTTGTCAGAGCTCTGAGCTTTACATGCTTTATCATTCCGGTCGGTCGGTGGCCATCTTCTCCACCATTTTATAGACAAAATCACTTGTTTCACCCCAAAAATCACTCCAAAAACTAATTGTTTTACATAAAAATCACTTTTTTCACCAAACAATTTCCGAAAAATGGAACAAATGTCCTGATTGAGTTCTCAAATGAGCAAAATGGATTCAAGGATCCTCGATGCGAGAGCGTAAAAGTTCTCAAATGGATTTGAGGCTCTTAGCGAAATGAGCCGCTTAATCCTCAGAGTAGTAAAAGCAGATTCGAGCCTCCGAGCCAAGTACAGAAGATCAGGTGGTTCAGCGGACGTGGCCCCCCTCCACCAACTCCATCTGCTCTGTGGCCTTGACACTGTGCCCATGACCTTGAATGACTTTGAACTAAAGAAAAATTGCAAAATTCCCTTAAAAATTTTATTGTTCAAAAAATTTCAAAATATAAATGTATAAAAAAATTATTAAAAAATGTATTTATTAAAATATTTATTAAAAAATTATTGAAAATAATTTACATTTCCAGAGGTTCCCAGACCACATCCAGCAGACAACTGGCCCACCTCCAACAATCACATTGCGTTAACATTTCCCCTCATCCCCACCTGACTTCCACCCCAACTTATCTCCCTCACCACTTCTCTCTCCCCCTCACATCACCCCCCACCTCTTCCACCTCAATACAAGCCTTCCTTTATATCATTGTATCCCACCTCCCAACACCTCCGTCCATTCTGTTGTATGCAGCAATCTTGGTTTTTTCCTTTATCATTTTTTTACATTGCTGGAGTTTCTCTCTCATCTATGCTGGACACATCATCCCCCACTCCGCCAAGCAGACCCACCCCCTTTCACTATTAATTTTAGCTTGTTCTTCATTGGGTATTTTTTCTGTTACCCCTCACTCTACCACTACATTCAATTGACTATCTATTNAATTTTAGCTTGTTCTTCATTGGGTATTTTTTCTGTTACCCCTCACTCTACCACTACATTCAATTGACTATCTATTTGACCCCCATACACCCAACTACCCCCTACAATGAATCATGGGCTTAAATCACACATCCTATTACTCACATTCGCTCAACTCCCTACNACACCCAACTACCCCCTACAATGAATCATGGGCTTAAATCACACATCCTATTACTCACATTCGCTCAACTCCCTACACTTCCTCACCAACCCTCGTGATTGACTCAGACCATACAACTGACCATTACTAGCTGATCATAACAAAGGACCATACCGACCAACCATACTAGCCAACGACTGAAACCACCCAAGACTGACTCTACCCAAGACTGCCTGCTGCCAAGACCAACTCCTGCCAAACTGATTAGAACAATAGTCAAGACCATCCATCTGTGCCAACANAAGACTGCCTGCTGCCAAGACCAACTCCTGCCAAACTGATTAGAACAATAGTCAAGACCATCCATCTGTGCCAACAAACAATGATGGTCAATCTCGTTAAAAATCTCGTAGCTAACCTCTTTGCACAAAAACTTCGCAAAATNTGTGCCAACAAACAATGATGGTCAATCTCGTTAAAAATCTCGTAGCTAACCTCTTTGCACAAAAACTTCGCAAAATCTTCGCAAAACTTTTCAAATCTTTACTAATCATTTCAACCAGAGCTGACTATACCAAAGAACCATGTTAAATGACCAGACTAACCAACCAGTTGCAAAATGTTCCTCAAAAATGTTCCTCAGTTTATTCGTTTGCCATATAGANTAAATGACCAGACTAACCAACCAGTTGCAAAATGTTCCTCAAAAATGTTCCTCAGTTTATTCGTTTGCCATATAGAACTTAGCCGATTTTAACTGACCCGAGTAAGGCATAATACTTCAGATCCTACCATAGCCCTCCCTTTACACACACTTGCATAAATTTTATTTAAAACAGGATCTCGCAATCATTTGTATACACCACTGAATTAATAAGTCTTTTAGAGAAGCGGAACAGACCATATAAGAAATTATATTCACATTATTATGTATACATAAATTTAATTTATTTACTCATTATACACATTTTATCTTTCTAATTATTTAATCCATTTTATCTTTACATTTCTCAGATGTTTGCAGATAATGGATAGTAGCCAACAGTCTCATCTGATATAACCCTGATCCTTCAGTTCATCGAGATGATTTAAGATATCTCAACAATGTGTGAGAGATACCCACATTTTNTGATATAACCCTGATCCTTCAGTTCATCGAGATGATTTAAGATATCTCAACAATGTGTGAGAGATACCCACATTTTTGCAGGTCAATCAAATTATAAGTCTATAAACAAGTTCATTCGGATCTTTGGGAAATATGTAACAAATGTTCTTGATACCTTCTGCCTTCTTCACACCACTTGCCACAAGAGACTCGTTGGAGAAATGTGTAGGAACATCGGGAGAATCATCATTCTTGTCATCAAATACTTCATGAACACTATCCTCATAGTCATTGTCATCAACACTGTCCTCATGATCGTCTTCACCTCCTGTTTCATCCTCAATTTGAAGTTTACTTTTCTTTGTAGGAGTCGTATGGTCATCATCAGTATTTAGAGCTAATGATTGTTTATTTTGAAGTTCGTTGATTTCACACAGAAGTCTTGCAAGTGTACATTCTGCACAAACCGACTTTATCTCATGCTGTAGGTCTTTTATTCCATCGTTAGCATTAATTGTCTCATCATAATCTGCTGTAGAATGAGTACCCATGGATATGGCAAGAGGTATTGACATCACTTGCTGGCTCCCAGTAGACGAACCCTTGTAGATCTTGATGTGTTCCTTCAATGTATTGCCTTGCATAAACTGCATGTGGCCATTGTCTTAATGTTTCATCATGCGAGTTCTCTCGTCGTCTGGGAACATATTATGTCGTGCACCAACAGGAGACAACAAAGTCAACACATTCCGTGGGCGAAAGAACACTACGTTTGTCGGTCTTGTTGTGTTTAAGTTATCACATTGAGTAACTGTCTGAAACATTCATAGCAACTAAAAACAGCATGAGATGGGTTTTTCAATCAATCACTCTTCTCATGTCACCACACATTGTAACTTTTGCTGAAGGTCTTGGCACTGAAACAGCATTATTTTCCATGTAATTTTTGTGCAGTTGTTAAAGGTATGCATGTAGTCGTACATGACATACTCAATTTCACATCATCAGTGGTTTGCATCGTCTTCAAGCATACATGAATTCATACACTTTACTCCTGCTGACTGTCTCCAGCAGACTGACTCAAACTGACTGACTCCTACCGGCTGACTCCTGCAGCACGAGGTGAAAACGTCCCATTTTCACACAGACTGCGATGGATACATTCAAATGTCTTCCTATCTGGACATCATCGTTGTGGGTACTTCTCCTGGTACAAACGACGAGCCTACACAGCATTGCCGTACATGAAGTGCACATCAGCTAGCTCCTGATAGGAGTACATGTCGCACAGTACAACTTTAATTACCACGTGTATCACTAAGTGTGTACTCTTTGCCTCAGAATTACAAACTGTCAGGGTGTTTCTGATTTGTTTCTTCTGATAACTGCAACCACCTGCGAAAAGAAAGACATACCAGTTAAAGGCGTTGTTTTGATGGCCAGAATTTGGGAACAAAGCATTTCTGGACCCATGCTGTACTAAACTTTTTTTATTGTCTACATATGGGGAATTTATTCCTGGAACAATGCCCACCATTTCTGAAACAACCTGTATATAGCGAACAAGTGAACTAAACTATATTTTTGAGGAACATTTTGCAACTGGTTGGTTAGTCTGGTCATTTGACATGGTTCTTTGGTATAGTCAGCTCTGGTTGAAATTATTTGTAAAGATTTGAAAAGTTTTGCAAAGTTTTTGTGCAAAGAGGTNAGTTTTTGTGCAAAGAGGTTAGCTACGAGATTTTTAACAAGATTGACCATCATTGTCTGTTGGCACAGATGGATGGTCTTGACTATTGTTCTAATCAGTTTGGCAGGAGTTGGTCTTGGCAGCAGGCAGTCT
>NQII01002453.1:323345-351924 GCA_002778355.1 Clitarchus hookeri | reverse complement strand
TACATACATTCAATCATAGCAAATAATTCGATTGCCTACTATGTAAAGTTATCAGTGTAATAATGCTAATTCGAATTGTCACTACGGTTTTCGTCTTTGATCACAGTTTCACTGAGCAGACCATTAAATATGTTAGTACTTTTATGATTTAAAATCCAGTATTTTCACTCACAATATTTTTTTTTTGTAATTTATTTGATTTTCAATTTTACTAACAAACTTTTGTGCTCTACTAAAGGTCCTTCCATCGTAANTTTTTTTTTGTAATTTATTTGATTTTCAATTTTACTAACAAACTTTTGTGCTCTACTAAAGGTCCTTCCATCGTAAACAAGCGTAGTAATTGAAAACGTTTTCGGTCCTGGCGTAACTAAATGTAGCTTTTAGCTTTCCTGATCATGTCTGGCGCACGCTTCTTAAGGATACAAAAATATGAAGTACTTACTTTTCACTTATAATTGATATATCTACCACAATTTATCGTCCACAACATATTTGACTACGCCATTCAAGTAGTTTTCATATTTGTATATTTATACTTACTTATTTATAAATCGTTTTAAAGAGTGCAAGAAGATAATTAAGTCTAGTATAAAATTTTATATACATTAAATTTTCGTACTATCAACTACCAAAATACAAAAATCAAATGTCCGGCAATTGTTACTCTGTACACTTTATTCCTTTGTTTTTTAAATATCCATTATCTGTTTCGTTCTCTGTTTCCTTGCACGACCTTCCATGACAATTTAAACAGGAAGAGTCGACCAATGAAATCGTTGTAATCAAATATTTGCATGCCGTTGTCATCTTCGCGCTGAGTCGACGACATGCTTGAGGCGAGGCTTGTGCTAATTGCAGCTGAATACTCTACTCCAGAGACGCATTAGTCATTCGAGAGGATTGGAGAAAGATGTGGGCGGCCCTTAAGGGGGATCAGGCACCACCATTTTGGATTTACGAAATTTTCTTCGCTACTTGCATTACAGATTTTATATTTTATTTTGAGCATCGACAAGGCATAGGGCATTACTTTGCACATGTTCAAAAAACCGTGTTGCCAGGATTAATTCTGTAACTGCCGCAAGAAACAATTATTTAATCCTTGCTGGCAGTTACTAGTCGAGAAGTTATAAACATGGTAGAGTTCTAATAGTTATACAAAGCTTTAGAAACCATTATTTTGGTCATGTCGTGTCAAAAAATTTCGTTAAGCATTCGTAGAATTATGGCAAAAATAGCGAAAATCCTATGTTGCGCGGCCTGATCCGTCTTAACACCGAGGTTTTGAGAGCCGATGAGGGTGAAGTGAGGTGTGTGTGTGTGTGGAGCAGCGTCGGAATGAAAAGGGCGGGGGAAATGGGAGATCCCCGAGAAAAACCCGCCGATCACCGGCATCGTTCGGCACTTGTGAAAATCCGGGAGCGACTAGTTTTGGTGGAAGGAGAACAGTCTGACCACTACACCACCGCTGTCCCCGCCACTTAACAGTTATTTCTGTAATCCATAGGGTGTAATGGGACATTTGGCCCACCATGTCGTTATAAATGGAGACTCGAAAATTTCCTGAGTTCACGCGTTTCCAGGAGAGACCTGAAACACTTCTTGTTACCTTAATTATCTGGCGACTCACATCCTGGCACTTCCTGCACGACCGTGAACCAGTAACACGCGTGTAGAAAGAGAACGAACGAGTCACGTACAACCTCGTACACAGGGGAAACCTCCCGTCGCGAAGTCACCAGCCAATGAACAAAAGACATAGCCTGGTGTGCATACAAGACTGGTGAGTTTAGCCTGGCCGGAGGAAGAACTCGCGAAAAATCTGGATCTCTATTTAAAAATAAGATATACTGGTCGGATGATGGTGGCTTTAAATATGCGCAGACCTGAAACAAACGTTCTGCTTTAGAGAATCAGAGTTCTCATCCGCCTAATGAAATGAGACAGTAGCTTCGTACGTGCGTGATAACCAGTAAGAAACGACCAGGAGGCTACAGTGTTTTGGAAGACACGTTGTTTGAAGAAAAAAAATATCGCGATTTTACAGTGCTTCTTATATCTTGTATGATTTTGTAAATAAATATAAGTCAAATGGAATTCTCGAATTGCGTTTGCTGCCTGAGCGAATGTTGACCAAACGGCTAGATGAAGATAGGTGAAGGGGGGGGGGGGTGGTTTCGCAATGTCCGAAAGCTTTTCTCGCGGCGGAACATGAGTCGGCAGTCGGGATTGAGTGCAAACAAAAGACAGCAAGTCATCTTGTCCGCGGCCTTAAAACACAAACACACACACATACGCGCGTCATGTACGCAGACCACGCCGGCCCACCATCTGGCCTGTTCAAGTGACGCAACGCAGGTCCCGTGCGACCGCAGGCAGGTCACGTGATTGGTCAGTAGCCTCCTCACGCGTGCTGCGACCTACATCCCGACGCGGGGAAAATGTCTCCAAAGTCGCGTTCGGCATCGAGAAGGCACCGCGAAGGTCCCTGCTGCGCGCCCCAACGTATCTCTTTCGCTGTTTAAGGCCATTCGTTACACTGTTGAAAACTTTTAACGTTTGACTTTGCGTTTTCTTATGGAACTTGACAAAATGTAACTTTCAAGGGCAAAGCCAAGCACTTTTGACTTTGCAATCTCGAAAAATTGAAATTTAAAGTCGAATTCAAGCTGCCATTTTTCCGAAAATCTAACAGAGAGTATGTGGAATGGTGAACGGATGTAATGTGAAGAGGAAATATATGGATAGATATTTCTGGAATAAAGTAAAATTTGTGAGTTTTTTTGTTTTGAAAAAAATTTTAAGGCAATTTTTTTTAATAAAAGTACGTATAATACATTCCTGGAAAAAATTTTATTTATTTGCACATTTTCAAGTAGCTTGCAGAAACCGATTTTTAGATTTCTTAACTTTGACATTAAAATTGTATTGTTTATTGGTGGTTTCGTCAAAGGAAAGGAAAAGTAAAATAAAGTGCTAAAGTTTTCTGTTGTGTAAGGGCCCTAAGGCGGACCAGCGTCATGTGGTGAAGTGTTGTAAGGTGAGCTGGTGCTTGCTCACTGCTGTACATTCTCGGTGCTCGCAGCAGGAGCCAGTAACCACAGCGCAGCCTAGGGAGACTGAGTGTATTTTGACCACTCACAATGAGCAGTCATGGGACCCATTACACACGTCACTTATCTAGCTAAGATCTAATGGTGGAAACGTGAACCGGCAAACGACAGGGTACAACGTGGAGCTAACGCCAGTTTACCTTGGAACAGCTCGCCACGAGTCACTGAGGCGGATGCCCCCCTGGTACTTGAACTACAGTCTATTCGTGGGGGTTTCTTTGCACTTTCCAAATCAACCCTTTAAAATATCACCCCCATGTATTGCGTGTTAAGTTGTTTCCTANGGTGGAAACGTGAACCGGCAAACGACAGGGTACAACGTGGAGCTAACGCCAGTTTACCTTGGAACAGCTCGCCACGTGTCACTGAGGCGGATGCCCCCCTGGTACTTGAACTACAGTCTATTCGCNTCTAGCTAAGATCTAATGGTGGAAACGTGAACCGGCAAACGACAGGGTACAACGTGGAGCTAACGCCAGTTTACCTTGGAACAGCTCGCCACGTGTCACTGAGGCGGATGCCCCCCTGGTACTTGAACTACAGTCTATTCGCGGGGGTTTCTTTGCACTTTCCAAATCAACCCTTTAAAATATCACCCCCATGTATTGCGTGTTAAGTTGTTTCCTAAATATACAATGCATCACAGGAGTTTTCTACTTCTGGTAAAATAAAATTACCTTATTTGTGGTTGAATATAACTTTTACTCAAGTACCATCAATAAATTATCATTAATGTGAATTAAAACAGGAATAAAATTGGTGTGTTGATAACGACCAGTAAGAAATGGTTCTTTTCTGCATAATATAATGTATCTGAGTAGGTACGCAACAGTACTGTTCTTTGTGCCCTCGGAGTAATTTTCTAGATTTGGTTTAGATTTGTTTGCTTGAAAAGTATCTGTTTTTAGTGAAATCGAACTTTTACTCATTACGTATCCCTAAATTATAATATCTGATATATAATTAGTACGAATAAAAACAGCAAGAGGATAGGTGTGTTGGTAATGCCTAGCAACATGAAACATATTATTACATTGAGTGCGCACAAATGTGGTGCTTTGTCCCTTCGGTGCAATTTCCTAGTTCTGGTTAAGCCTTGTTTTTATTAGGAGGAGGAATATCCTGAAAGTAGAGCATTAGTAGGTCNGTGGTGCTTTGTCCCTTCGGTGCAATTTCCTAGTTCTGGTTAAGCCTTGTTTTTATTAGGAGGAGGAGGAATATCCTGAAAGTAGAGCATTAGTAGGTCTTGATAAAAGTTGGAAGTATTAGTAGAGTGGACTATACTATCCAATGTGTTCGACATCCCGTTTTTTTAAAAGGACGTAAGTAAAAGTGTCGAAAAAAAATTTTTCCCTGTGAAAATAAAACACACTTGAGACTAGTCGTGTATGGTAATTTCCAGACATCGCTCACATTAGAAGCGTTATTTTAATTCCCGTCAACGTGCGTGAAAAACTGCTTCTTACAGAATGCTGTTTCTGAAAATACACGAACAGGATCCGCGCGAGACAACGATGGAGGAGAGTAACGGACTTTGCTGCAGTACCGCGTCCAATGACATGTACCGTACTGCCAGTGTCACGACGGAGACAGGCGTACAAGCGATATCGCTTTACAACCGTCGGCTGGCGTCACACGTATAGCTTCATAGATTTTTTTTTGCCTCGCACACACAGACACGTCCCTCGCAAGGCGGCAATCGTAATCGAGGAGTTTTGAAATCGACCTTTGAGTAAAATAAATCTCTCCTTTGAATGCACAGTTGCCACGTTCCGGCGCTGAGATCACTGATGCTTTATCAGTGACAGGTCCCGGTCAAACTGGGGAGAGAAAACCACCCTTATTTCGCGATAAATGAGGGTTTAAACTTCACTGAAGATTACCTCCACGAACTCATTATTTAGTTTTCCTTGGTCTGGTCTTAATTTTGCCAGACTGCGCAATGAAGATAACATATTCCTATAGTTTTCGGGGGTTCTCTTTCGATGAAAGTACGTCTGGTGAGTGTGGTGTTAGCAGTTTGTGAGTTAGGTTTGTTATTTAGGGTAATTCCGACAGTAAATTACAATGCCAAATTACGGACAGTACGAGGTTAGAAGAAATTCCGTTCCAAATAGTTTGATACCAACATTGAACTAGTTTTTTTTAGATTAGTTTTACTGACCAAAAACATTTCTTCACAGGGGGAACCCCTTGGTCGATTTTTTGCATTTTTTTTGGTTTCTCAATTGATTGGATCCACTGCCACTGCCACTACCTCCATATACGTGATGTTCGGACAATCAGTGCCCAGACTCCAGACATACTTTCTTCGGACCAATTGTAATACAAAATCCTTACACACTTACATCCGGTAAAGCATTTTTACATCAACTATTGTGTTCAATGTTGTGGTGTACGACGCCTGGAGAGCTAGGCGGTGCGTGTGATCAGGTGTGTACGGCAAGTTGCTTGGGAAACAGGCGCGAAGGTGCCTCGTAGGTAATAATTCAGTGCCACGCGCCTACTTTTTATGCAACTTCTCCAACACACGTGATCGCGCAGCCTTGTTATCCGGGCGTTGTAGGCCGCAAATTAGAATACAATTAAATGATGTAAAAATGATTTTCCGGATGTAAGAGTGTATAGGGGTTTCGTATTGCAATTGGTCCAATGGAATTATGTCTGGAGTAAAGGCGCTGAGTGTCCGAACATTCTATATTTTAGCGGGAAAACTAACTACCATCCGCCCAGTAAAGTTGGCAACAACGGAATGAAATTAGTTCCATATATTAACGGCAAATAAATAATTTTAGTTTAACATCTGTGTATACTGAAGTTATTTATCTTGCTTTCTGTTTTTCAATGCGTATAATTGTAAGAACTAACAAGCTTGTAAATATTTAATTTTCTAATAATTTTTCAGTTTACTTTACTGAAGCATTAATAAAATTGGGAAAGGAATAATAAAGTTTAATTTTATGTTTTACGTCACGCAGTTGAGAACACAGGTACATGTTATCGGAACGTCTTACACTATGATGGATTGCGAATTAAATGAAAAAAGATTCGGTGCTCATAAATTTAAGGAAAGCCTGAGATGAGGATCAGCCAATCAAAAATTCTCCCTTATATATATATATATATATATATTTATTTATGTATAGATATATCTTAAGACTTTTCAAAAAAAAAAATTGTGAAACTACTGCGCTGGTGTGTTGTGAATGAATCTGGAAATATTTTATTATACTACTTTGCTGCTTTCAGAAAATTCGATATTAATGTATGTAATGCCAAACATCAGATTTTTTTTCGCAAAATGCATTATAATATTAAATTGTCTCTGAGTTGATTTCTTTCTCTCCAGTTGACCTATATATTTCTGGTGACTATTTTTCTACCATGATTTCCACGTATAAGCTGTTCACTATAAAGTGAGCACATTTGAGGTCCTAGTTACTTTCTCGCTTCAGGCATTCTTTGTCCTTTAACCACCTTTTTAAATGAATATCGCCACGCAAGTAATAAACACAGTGTGCGTATTCCACCGCACTCGGAAGCCAACGTCTAAGTCTGAAATAAAATGTTTATTTATTGACTATTATTCCAAATGAGAGGGCTTTCAAAAGTGCTCACGTTACTGTGAAAAGCCTATAGCTATCTTAAACTATTTAACAGTTTTTTTATTTTGCTTTACTTGTTCCTCGGTGCGTCTTCGGACATCTATTAAAATTAGCATTACTTTCTCCAGTTCCCCATACAAGCAGCAAAAGATTTTAATAGGTATTTTGAAACAATTCAATATGTAGCTTGGAGTAATATTTAATATAACAAGGATAAATGAAAAGGCATGAGAGTGACACACAGTAAAGGTTCATATGGAGCAAAGACTTTAAAAGTTAGGCACTGTGAGAAATCTATAAAATATATTTATCGCTATGGTGGCGAAATATGTAGGTCTACACTAACAAACAAAAGTAAAATTAATAACTTTTATAAAAGCTGGAAAGTACGATGTAAGAAGATCCGTAAATTTTGACGAAAGAGAATTAAAATTATATAATTTAACAACACAGGAGCATGTGTTTACAGAGATGGAAAACGTAAATAATAATTTTTTAGTGCATTTCCTAAGGAAAAGAAAAATCTTATTTAAAAACTCATGCAACAGAACCAGTGGAAAGGGGAAACACATGAAAACCAAAAACTAAATGTTAGACATTGGTACCGAAGGAAAGCAATGAACGAAAAGTGGAATGGTCAAGCAGAAATTAAAGTTAAACAACAGGCAACGCAAAAAGTCTTTTCAGACCACCTTTAGAGATAAATATAAAGAACATATTTTTTTTTTAGCACAATTTAATTAAAATGATGCTCTTACACTCACGTCTCCGACAAAGCGACCCCAGAACTTTCGTAAAGTTCAGACAGCCAGATCGTAAACAGGCTTTGACTTGTCGTACTAGAAAGGGCATGGATGTGTGTTATTTATTTCTCGTACGCATTTAGGGCAGTAATAAAACATCCCACGAGGCTTGCGTGAACTTTCGGATAAGCCAGTTCTGGTTCTCAAATAATTTATTACATCGGGGAGAACATTGTGAATGCTCCACCATAAACCATTGGATAAGTTGGTGTAGGCGCCATGGTTTAAGACGATATGTATATATTGACATTTGGCAATACGGATTCGGCCTCACAACTAGACTTCTTAGAAAGAAAATAATTGATTTATCGTAGTTGTGAAAGCTCTCTTACAGCGGAGCCCGTAAATACGTCGGTACTCTTTTTAATATTTCTTATAGTAAAATTAATATACTTTTGATAGATACTCCAGTAAAAATTCCCGTTACAGTACGGTTCGTATTTAAATCAATGCACAGTGGTTATTGCCATATAATATAAATAATTTAAATAAACCAAGTTGCATTTTGAAACATGTGCGTAGGTTTCCGTATATTTTCCTTTTTTTTATATCCGTTGGTATCCAAAATCAAGAGGATATTGATTTAATTGGAAATACTTTCAAAACACAAAGCTTATAGTTTACTTCCCGTATATCTTATATTTGTCTACAGGAAGAAATTTATAAAAATAAAATATACGTCTTATATCATTTATTAATTTCTGTTTTGGTTGCTCTTTGAAATTTTGAAGTTAGAATGTAACTCAATCCTGTAAATAACCACCTGCCACTTTATAGTGTTAGAATGCTTCTGATATAAGTTCTGGAAGGAAACAATCGAAGTGATATAAGCCATACTTTTAGAAAATTAATTAATTAGTCCATATATTTGGCTCGTTGCAGCAGTCTAACAAAGCCATAGTGTAATATGGATTATATGGATTACAGAGAAAGTCGCCGACTTACGTAAATTATAGGAGGTCCGAGGTTCATCGGTTTCGATATAATCCCAAATATATTACTACCGCTGCAAGTGATGACTGACGCTGCAGTTAGTTACATAACACGCTTCTCAACTTACCATCAACCTGAAGCGTGTCACACAACATCAAAACATCTTAGAAACATGTATTGCAAGTTTTATCCTTCAATTCTGTACGGAAAAATGCAAATACGTTTTGTCTACCAAAACTAATATTTTTATACAGTGAATATCATCATTTCGTAACACTAACATACCACTCATGTTAGATAATAAGAATCAAATGTACTATTTCTGTTCAACCTAACTGATGTTTAAATTTCTATGTTCGGAAAAGAATATCAATTTTCTTCCAACCAGCAAAGTGGGGCGTTGGCAATAATTTATATGAAATCCAAGAGTAAAAACGTTAATTTTTCTATTATACAAAACTAAGATATCCTACCTGTGAACTGGTACATTTTATATCTGTCAATACGCATATGAAAGAGGTAGTACAGCGGAGAAATCACACTATTAAACTAGAATAACATTTTACATTATAAGTTGGTTGTACCTAATAATGAACTTTTCCTATGATGTGCCTGTAAGTAAAATAGACGGGCCAGTCGTTATCTTGACAAATAATGGGTGAGGGATGAGGGGGATCAAAATACTTGAGTCAATGCCTGTGGTTGTAGACCGTAGGTACTTGGAAATGGCGGAACAACTTTTAAGTAGATCTCTACCTTAATATGTAATCATCGTTCAAACATAAGAGAGAAGGAAAGAGGGACAGAGACAACTATCAACAGCTGAAGCGGTTAGTGATGATTCGGGTGAGAACTGATAAGCGGCAGAATGCAATGGTGCGGGAAACGGGAATAACCCGAGAAAAACCACCGACAATGCTAACAATTCGTTAGGGTTAAAACGTGTTCGCCTTGTGCGATGCGAATTGTGTCACGCGAACAACACCACGGGACCATGTTCAGGGTAGTCGTCGATGTTATCACAATATGGTTCAAAATTTTTTCACCTAGTGGCAATTAGAACTGCGTTATTAAATCGAATTTTCATTTTTTCATTTTTTGCTACGAATTCAAAACATTGTGAATTGTTTTGTTATTGATCCAATGACACTAATAAATAGAGACTCGGCAAATAAGCGAATTCATGCGGCCACGAACTAGTCTATATGTACACCCGCTTCACGGTAATGTGTGAGTTCGAGCGTCAGTAAGTATTTCACTGACTGCTGCTCCATTTTAACCTCAGGCCACGCAGCACGTGATTTGGTCCTTGCTTTCCTTGCAGTTCTGTTACTGGTTGAAAATCGTCTGGGGGCATGGTTAACTAAACATAGTCCAATAGAAGCACAAACCTAAATGTCCAAGGGGCCGCGGTGGCTCGGCGGTTAGCCTGCTCGTCTCCCACCAAGGCGAACCGGGTTCAATCCTCTGCCGGGTCACTCCCGGATTTTCACACGTGGGACGACGCCGCTGTTCGGCGTGCTTTTCTCGGGGATCTCCCGTTTCCCCACCCTTTCATTCCGGGGCTGCTCTATACTCACCTCAATCACCCTCGTTGGCTCTCAAGACCTCGCTGTTAAGAGCCGACCAAATATATTCACTCATTCACCCACACATGGTGTTGAAGTTTGAATTATTCTGAAATGAATTTCAAGTAATTCCTGGGTTCCTATTACTAATCTCTGGCCATTTACAAGAATGAAAATGTAAGATAATTGCATTTGGCTACGACTGTCTCCGTATAAATATATCAAGAACATGTGCGTAGCTAATCGAATACATTAAAAATTTATATTTTTAAAAAAATTTCTAAGTTTTAAGGTTCTACATTCTCATTTTATATTTACATAAAGCGTAAATATTCTGTACAACTAAATTTTCCGTTATATTAAATTACTGCCCGTAATCAAGTTAAGGCTCCTGTAAATAAGTAACTTCGCAAATATTAAGCCGCCACAGTATTTATCTCTTACTCGTTCAAGCATTCTTGTCTTTATTTACGATATGGAACGCGTGGTTTAAAAAGCTATGAGAAACGTAACGAAGTAGGTTTAAATCTTAAAATCGCTAACAAGTCCTTTAAAAGCGCTGGACTTTCCGTACCGATAGAGCAAAGAAACCAGATCTGACATAAAGCCTCGTACGTGAATACGACATAAATAATTCATAAACGCATCCTATGCAAAAATTTTGCGTTATACTGTTCCTTAAAGTAATGCTGGAAAGAAGTGAAATCAGGTGTGATATATTTTATAATCATTGTGATCAGTAGCAGAGTACGTATACTCTTATAAACTGATGAAGTCACATGTCTATATCATTTACAGCATATAATTGTGAACAGTTTTAAGTGGAATGGAGAAATGTCGAGAGGAATGTGTGTGAAATTAAAAACTCGTTTATAGAATTTTAAATTTTATTTTATTTGGAAACGTCGAGCATTTACATGCAGGTTGCATATTAATACACGATTATATTTCCTTCGCAGTTCTTCAGGCATTTCTGAAGTCCCTGTTCTGTTTCATATTTCTCACCATTTTTTACCTTGCTTCACATGTTAAACTATAGGTTACCTTACCTTTAATGGCGAGTATACATGCAGCGACGAAGTGATACGTAAATGTTTTGTTACCAAGCCAATTTTTAATATAGTACGTATAAAAAAAATGGCCAATCTCCAATATCACATANTTTCTCACCATTTTTTACCTTGCTTCACATGTTAAACTATAGGTTACCTTACCTTTAATGGCGAGTATACATGCAGCAACGAAGTGATACGTAAATGTTTTGTTACCAAGCCAATTTTTAATATAGTACGTATAAAAAAAATGGCCAATCTCCAATATCACATTTTTAATAACTTTTTACTACAAGAAACAAGTTTTTATAAATCGCTGCCAGTTTTACTTCTGTGATTGTCATAATATGCGTAGTTAAGTTTAGAAATTTTTTTCCGTACGACGAATTATGCTGTTCATATCTGGTGGAATTAAGACGATTAAGGAATCTCGGTGTATGCACTACAGTAATTCTGTCTCGGCCAACAATGATAACTTAGTGCAAGAAATGCACGTACGTTCAAATGCCAGAGGTTGTTTTGGTCGCACGCTAATACTTCTGGCTAATTTGCGGTAGGTTGCGTTGTCGATCTCAGTCGGTTTACTTTTATCTCCCAAGTGCTTTTCCATACTTACAATAAAAGTAATTCCTTAACACGAAACAGAACATGACATACATCTTTCAATAGTCCACGAGAGAACCCGAGTATATTCGATCATGCCGAACTTGCACACTCTAAATCCGAATCAGCGATATCAATCAGTGAAATCACATTTACTGAAAGTCAGTTGATAAACTGCTGCTGACCAGCGAATCAAGCAAATCAACTGGGGACAAGTGATTTATAGCAGTGGAATTCTTGAAATTCAGTGAGAATCACAAATAAATCAGTGAAATGCAGCCACTATGTTGTTTAGTTATCTGGCAGTGATTATCAGATGCTAAATTTTCTCTGAATTCGCTGATTTAGGCTCAATTCTCAATGTTTCAAGTTTAGAGTACACCACAGCCTCAACAGTTTAGAAAAAAAATATATCCCACTCTGTCCAGGACAGTGCCGTTGCTACGTCACAGCTTATTATGGCGCCGATCGATTGTTGGAAGGGCGTTTTCCTTCTGGATCTCATGTACCTCGGCCGACTCTGCAAGGCCTGCTCCGGCCTATTTTTCGGTGACCTTGGCTGTGCAGATAAGTGAACCTGCGATCCCGGAAGGGAAAGCTTGACACTGTACGACCGAGTCGTGAAGGTTCCCGTGAGAAACTGAACTACAAAAGAAAATTAGCGTGTTTATTGCACGTAGTTCGAAGTTCGTAGGTCGTAGGTCTTAAGTTTCAGACTGAGTTAAGACGATGGCAAGTAGGGTAGTCTTACGATAGCAGAAGTAATGCAAAAGTAGTTTCGAAAAGTAGTCAAAAATTTTTGGGTGGGACGTGTATGTAGTTAACTTTGAGAAGCTTCTGACGAAACAGCAGTGTCTTCTTGAATCTGTAGTGCATTTATTTTAGCGCGAAATTAGCAGAAATGTTGTGTGCATTTCACGAAAATATTCTGCTAGGTAATTTTTAAATCTTTCAGTGAAGTAAAATACACGTACTTTTATTTTTATTGTATTCGTAGAAATGTTTTATTTATGGAATCGGATTTATTTTATGTTTTATACTTATGTTAAATCCTTCGAGTGCTGCCTGATATCACAATATGAACAATCGGATAGAATATTATTTTGGGTTGTGAATTTGACAGATATACGTATTATCTTGAAATGGAGACGGAAAACAACATCGTAGTCGGTTAGGATCAACCTCAGGACTTTCAGGATGCGATTCAGATGCTGTGACATATAACCTGAACATTTTCGTTGTGTAATTCTTCAAAGGCGACGATGATGTGTTGCGCATGTGTGAGCTGCTGCTCAATTGGTTCATGTAGAGGCACTTATTTTTTTTTAGTTTAAATACAATTCTTAATTCAGGAAAGTTTGAAAATAAAATTGCCAAGGTGCCCTACGCGATGTAAACACAATCGCGTTTGTTCAGAACTCAATCACCACACCACAGAGAACTACACCGGTGATATAGCCGCTTATACCACAAACTTTACCAACACACGCCACCAAAATGGCGTCGATGGCCAGCGAAATTTCGGAACGCTTTTCGCCAATCCCTCTCCAGGGGCTCAATTCCTGAGACTGTCGGAATAATTCCGATCGCGTATTGACGTCATTCCGCTATAGGAATGCTTAAAGTCAATTTTTGAATACTCGATAGAGGAATTGTATTCCAGAATCTAACTCTAAAGTGTCAAAATCATTCCGAAAGCAAGGCAGCTTCTGGAATTATCATTTCTCTAGAGATTTGTTTGTAAAATAATTGTGCAATGAAGGAAACGTGAAAATATACACTCCCTTGTGGTAAAAAATTAATGTAATCGAACCTTTAGAATATATAAAATTACAATTGCTTTAAAAGCTGGAAAAAAATTCTTTAAACGTAATGTTATGTTGGCACATGAAAACTGATAGGAATGTTGTGAAAATTAAGTAAATCTTAACACTAAACAGTTAAAATTTAAAACGAATAATGTTCAATTTACATTAAAAACTAATTTTTAAAAGCACTGAAATATAACAGAAGCTAGGCAGCAGTTCCTGTAAGAATTACTAAATGCATTAATAAATTATTATTTAAGATTTGATTATTTTACAAGAAATTGTACAGATACTCAAACTTTCAAAATTTTCTGATAAGTTTATATTAAACTTTTAGAAATAATTAACATAATTTAACTTTAAAAAACCTAAAATACAAACCTAATAAATGAAAAATATAATACATATGCGGTAACGCTATCTACCTAACGTATTTGTAAACGCACGTGCTTTTATATCATAAACGTACAAGTCTCATCACCACATTACATATTTATGTATTTGTTTAGATATATAAATTGGAAAGAACCTGTTATCAAGTAAAACATATTTCTGTATTATAAAATTAATTTTCATGTCCACAACAGATTTAACATGACTGGTCCAGCGTAGATGACGTCACACGAAATGCAACGATGCCAAGTTGTAATATCGATTATTTGGAATTCCAGTACTTTCCATTCCGACAGTCGTTACGGCAATCTCAAGAATACGTATTTTGGCATTCCAACACTCGCTACCGTAATGGAAGTATCGGATCAATCCGCTAGCGTTATTATTACGACATTCTCAGGAATTCAGGAATTGGGCCCCTGGTAACCTCACCAGCCGGAACCCCTCAGACAATAGATAACCTTCCGCTTCATGAAGTATCCAACCGGACACAATACCCGTTTGCAGAGCCTCGCGCAACCAATCAGAGAGTGGATGCAACTACATTGAAAGGAATCGCCATGTAATTTCGTCTATGTGTATTTATCTTCTCTAGATCTTACCCCAACAGAACGACCAAATGGCCCAGCAACATGTCGCAAATTCATTCGCCATTTGGCTTCTATCAATAAACCTGCTGGGCACCGCAGGAGCCTGCTCTGAATTTTGAAGAGCAACGAGGGGCCAATCAGGTTAACGGTTACATCAAAAGAAACTACGTTCTTTGGCGTTCTGCACAATCGTATGTGTTGTCTGTTGGGTAGGCTATATACCGGTAGTAACTCAGAACTGCTGCTCTCAAAGTGACAAAAGAAAGCCAGAGTTATTTCTAGTCGCTCAAGGTTGACGGAATTACCAGTCGACCGCAGGGCAAATATTTCGTTCTTTTTCTTTCTCCTTCTCTGTCTCTTTCTTTCTCTCTTTCACACAGGACTGAGCACAGACGACAGAGCTCCCACTGCCGGAATGTGGCCTTGAGCGCGGTTCCAAGAAAGGTTTTCACGGTCGATGCCGTGATTCCGAAGGTAGCTTGGAGAGACATTAAAGCAACTCGGCATTCACTCACGTGCACTCTAATTGCTTGAACTTGTATTATAAACGAGAACTTTTTCAATACAAGATAATTTGGAAGGCAGTAGGTTTGATTACAACTACCTGCACGTGATGTGATTTTCCTCTTTCCTAAAGAGTATTATTTTCTTCAATTCACCTTACGTTACACCAAGGCGAACCGGGTTCGGTCACAGGGTGGTTAACACCCGATATTCGCAAACGGGAATCGTGCCGGACGATGCCGTTGGTCAGAGGGTTTTCGCGAGGATCTCTCCAGATCGCCCTCGCATTCCGACGCTGCTCCACACCCACCTCGCTTCACTCGCGTCAGCTCTCAAAACCTCATTTTTGAGGACTACCCAAACCTATCCACTCTCCATTCCGCTATAGTTAATATTACAGTTTACCTGATGTTTCGACGTTGCCTTAAATATATGAGTGATTTTATTTCGTAAACCACTATCTGCTTACTCATGGCAATTACAATAATTTACTTCATGCCCGTAGGGTTAGAAGCAGAAAATAATATTTAAAAAAATTCGGCAGAATCACAAGGAACAAATGTTGACAATCGCCAGTCGAGTAAGGATTCTTACATTTTAATATCCCCGATTCCTCGTACATTATTAAGTTATGTTTTGTTATTAATCGCTCTCTTGTGCTCATAAATAATAAATACGACGTCAACTCTTGATTATAACGGGCTTTTAGTTTCTTGGTGGTTTGGTGCTAGAAAATGGAATCGTGCCGATTTGTCCCATTTCAAATATTGGTTAAACTCGGCGAATAAAACGGAATGTAGACGCTTATTGTTTCACTGTAATTTACACAATATTACTTGGCCTCCCTAGTTAATAATTTTTAACGCCGGCAGTAAGGAAGCTGTGTGGCGATGATGGAAAATAGCATAAATGAACTTCGCGTGTGCCTTTTGTCCTCAGGATTTCAAGCGGTGAATATAAGGATTTATTACAGGAATCAGTTCAGTAAAGAGACAGCATTGCCGCTGTAGTTTAAAACGCTGTTTTACAGAAGAATAAATATCGTAAACAAAGGGCTACTTATAGCGATTTTCACAGATTTTGGCACTTTTTTACCATCACACAAAGATTTCAATGACCAGATATATGAATGGGCGACAAAACGTCGACTTTCACTTCTGCCGTGAAAAAAATATTTACATTGAAATATCCCATAGTTACAATGAGGCGCGTATGAAAACCACAACATGAAACCAGTGCGGTTCTGAATAAAATCGATACATTGCGGGAGTGGTTTGGAAAGTCCTCTAGTAGCGCGCTTCGGGACATCTTTGACCCGCGGTCGTGCACAAGGATGACTAGGGTTGATGGCTTCTCTCGCCCGCCGGTGGTACATGAGGTCGGAACACGTCTCGCGTGCTGTTGCGCTGTCGATTATTCAAATGCTGTCAATTAGAGCTCTGACCAAGCTCAACCAACTAATTGTTATGGATGAACGTCTGAGGGAGTGCACGCACGTCTACATCCTGACGTGAGAATTTAACAGCCTGGAGTGGCCTTAACAAGGCTGATTGTAATATCAAATACTGAGGAGCAATCTCTATTATACTGCTCAGAAGGATGTCTCCTGTTGCACCCACTGGGCTCAGGTACAGGAGAAGCAGCCGTGGTAAAACCCGCTACACCAAGGGTGTAGAGTATAATGTTGCGCTGTCGAAAGTCCGCCGCGACTGTCGGAAAGAGACGTAGTCAAACGGCAGAAGGATTCACCGGCAGAACATTGCGGTTGCGTACGCAAAGCGAGACTGGCCGGTACCAGTTCTTCTGCAAGAGGAGAACGTACCGTCGTCCTTAAGAGCGTGTGTGCCCCGAGAATGTCATCCTCGCGTTCGAGATGCAGCGATAAGGGCTACAATAAGGCGCGAGAACAGCGTCCCGTCACCCTTAGGAGCGCATGGGCCCCGAGACTGTCCATCCTCGCGTTCGAGGCGCAGCGATACGGGCGACAATAAGGCGCGCGAACAGCGTCCCGTCGCCCTTAAGAGCGCATGGACCCCGAGACTGTCATCCTCGCGTTCGAGGCGCAGCAATACGGGCGACAATAAGGCGCGTGAACAGCGTCCCGTCGCCCTTAAGAGCGCATGGGCCCCGAGACTGTGATCCTCGCGTTCAAGGCGCAGCGATAAGGGCGACAATAAGGCGCGAGAACAGGGTCCCGTCGCCCGCACGCGCAAGGCGCATGGACCGGCGTGCAGTGCTCTCATCCTCAAGCTTCTCTCTGCGTGTTGGATCTGTAACGGCGGGACATTATTAAACGCGATGATAGCCCACAGATTTAACTACGACTGTACTGTTTTACTTTTCTCTCTACCACTTAAGGAAAATGCGCAAGCCAGCTCCGCAAATGCGAATTTTGCCATTGTCACTACTTTTCTTTTTGAATACGCTATTATGATAAAAAAAACTTCACGGGCTTAGATTTTTTATTTTTTTTTTTATATTTTCTGGCCAAAAGTCGTAACCACCGTATATTTATTAGCTGAGATGTATAATTTTATTTCTTGATTTTGAGGATATGTTATGATCTCATGACACGGTGTCGATTATAGCTTGATTAAAACACCTAATCGTAACTATTCGTAAATGGCGTAACCATGAGAATATTAACTTAAAATTTTGATTAATCCAGCAAATGTAAATTAGATAATTTAACACAAATTTTGATTTCGACTATATTGATTATGGAAATCACGTGAGTGGCATATTGCACGTTACTTTAAATACGACACTGGTTTCGCCTGTCATAAGTGTTTATTTTCTATATATTTTGACTTATAATTTTATAAACTAAGTTAAAACTGAAATACGGGCAACAAACGGGAGAAATTAACCCAAAAAAAATGTTTCAGGGCAATCTAATTATGTCGACAATTATTATAAGCTGTGTCGTATCGTTATAATTATGTTTAATTTTATATTTTGTTTGGAAAAAGTTAAAAAAAAAATGAAAATTGATACACTTATAGCTCGCTTCATTCATTTTTAAAATAATTTTTCTCCATAATTACAAAATTTTTCAGAACATAGTTTTATATCACAGCGTAAATGAGTGTAATATACTAAAATATCCGTAGGAAATATTTTTGCCACGCTGGTGCGTGTTTGTGTGGGTAGGGTGAATTCACATGATCTTGTACCGTCCGAGCAAACGTCCATATTTTCACATTTCAACATCTGCCAGCGTACAACATTGTGTGTATAACTTAATAGGTGGGTTATTTTTGGCCCACTACTGTACACTGCGGGTCTCAATTTCCAGTTATTTTATCTGCGAGAAACTTATTTGCTAGCTGCGTTACTGGTCCACGTTATCATTCGTTCACGTCTCTATAGTCGAACACAAACCTTACAGCCTATTGGACGTGACAAC
Source organism: Clitarchus hookeri (assembly GCA_002778355.1). NCBI lineage: Eukaryota > Metazoa > Arthropoda > Insecta > Phasmatodea > Phasmatidae > Clitarchus > Clitarchus hookeri. The sequence continues at coordinate 333,540 of NQII01002453.1, read as the reverse complement.
AATATAAGTATTGTGTCAGTTTAAATNTTACTGGTCCACGTTATCATTCGTTCACGTCTCTATAGTCGAACACAAACCTTACAGCCTATTGGACGTGACAACAAGATAAGTATTGTGTCAGCTTAAACGCAGCGTGGATCCTAAAGATTCTTGGGTTGCAATCCTTGAAACAGTAACTTAAATTGGGCCTGAAAGGATTATGTTACATTCCGAGACGAAATTTCGCGGATAAAATACGAAGCCACAGAGTATAAAATAACACAGAGGAGGCAACAGCCACCTATTCCGCGAACCCCAGCCACACATGGCAGCAATATGGCGTAACACAGTGACGTAGCGAGGGGGTGGGTCAGAGAGACCGGGCCCCTCCCGAAGACAAATCAATTGAGAATGTAACTTCCACACAACACTGAAATATAAAACTCTTAGAGCTGATGGAAGGCTGCCAAGCTAAGCTGAGTTTTTTCTACAGTTCAGCCTTCTTCCTACCTCAATGCAGAGTAGCTTTGCTCTCTAAAACAGCCTTCCTTCCCATCTCTCTGTAACAGATAGGTCTAAAGATTGAGAAAACCACATAAACTGACCCTAGCAATAAATCAGGATTTTGTGTGTAACCATCCATTCGCCCGTTCTGTTTTTTTTTTTTCCAAGAAATAAAGCCACAGCAGACATTACAATATTTAATTATTTTGTTATCAAGCAAAAAAAAACACAGTTGGTTAATAAGTCGTTATAATTTTTTAATTTACTATAATTTGTCTTTTAGTTTCTATGATGATAATTTTGTGGTTTAAATATATTTTCAGCTATTTATTATCTTTATAACAGTTCGCAGGTTGCACCCCTCCCAAACTAAAGAAAAACTGACTACGTTACTGGCGTAACCAGCTAGTAACGTGTACGAACGCCGTTCGCCAATCAACGCCTTGTAACTTACTCGCCTGGGCGGCGTTGCAAAATGTTACTCCGAGAGTGGAGCAAAGTGACAGAGAGTGACAGTTGTGGAAAGCAAGAGTGAACGTGGTTTTGGAACGAGCAGGATGTAAATAGCGTTTTGTGATTACAAATATTTATTGTTAAGCAACCTGTGTGAATTCCAAAAGTTGTTCATCACTACTACCAAATTCTTCCTTTTCCAAAAAAAAATTGTTATATACATAAACAGCTTTACCTGCCATAAGTTAATAATCAAAATTACGTCTAAAAATTTAACATTTATACAAGTTAACTTTAAATAAAAATACAATTTTTTATCACGCTTCTTTCGCAATTTTCCGGTTCCATTTTGTAACCAGGATGTCCATATTTACTTTCAATTAGTTTAATTATACTTAATTTCACGACATTTTCAGCTTTCCTTTCGTTGCTCGCTGAAATATTGCGCGTTAAAATTAAACTTTGGCAAGATACTCAGAGCAATTACTCTGCAGTTTCGGGACACTGCCAAGAGCGAGTAAAACATTTACTTAATATGTTTGGGACAGCCAAATATAAAAGTTTGCCTGCAGAGTAACGATTTTGAACGCCACGCAGCCGGCAGCCGAGCCAATAGGGAAGCTGACACAGGGCGCAGTAGCCAATCAGACGAAAGGACCCATTCCCAAAGTCTCGCACAGCCAATGAGAGATTGGGATTTCTCACATCAGAGGAAACGCCACGCAGTTACGTCAATGCGTACTTCCTGACGAAGTCTTGAAGACCACGGTAAAGAAACAGCCATCTTGTTGCGCGAAGCCTCGGGGGATGCTGACGCGGGGGGTCGCCGGACCAAAAGGCACGTCTCACGAAGTCACGAGAGCTGCTGACCTCCACAAGGTCGACCTCCTGTTGAGTCACGTAACCTCCCGCTCTCCGTTGAGCCGAGGCTGAAAAATTCACCTGATTCAATTCCCGCTCTCCCTTCTCGTCGCCCGTATCGGCCAATCGGAAACGACCGTTACGTAAAGGCAGCAGTTCCGACAAGTCCCCCCGGCAAATTTACCGAGTCATTCCGAGCACGACCGGATAAGGCAACGGTCGTGGAGTCGAAAATTCCTAATGAGCAAACGTAATTAGAAATAAACCGCCAGGTATACCTTCTTCTGGTTCACATATATCTAGTAAGCAGTTTTGGAGTGGTGTGGAGAGATTTAAGCTGGTCTTAACAGCGTGGTCTTGAGAGCCGATGAGGGTGAAGCAAGGTGAGAATGGAGCAGCGCCGGAATGCAATGGCGGGGAGAAACGGGAGATCCGCGAGAAAACCCGCCGACCAGCAGCATCGTCCGGCAATATTCCCACGTACAAAAATCTGGGATTGACCCCGCCGGGAATCGANGTTGGGGTAGATTAATAAATGGTTATCTTTTCTACAATTTTACACTCGTGTAGATCCCTCTGCCACCAGCTCTAAAAATTAACATCGTTTCAAACCCTTAATAATTAACACAACCTATTTCAAAGAATAAGTACTACTTAAAAGGAAAGGAGGCCCAACAAAATGTTGTTTCGTGGCCGTACAACAACTAAAAATTTCACCATTTCACTTTACGTCTTGACTTTTAAGTTTCCTATCAACATGCCGTTCCTTATGAAGTGCGAGGTCGTAGTCAAAACACCCTTTTATTCACGATTTCAAACAACCGTAAAATTAACGTCAAAGTTAAGCTTTCACTTAGCCGAAAACCAGATATTACACTGATAAAATGTGCATTTAGACTCTCTTTAGTGCAATGCTGAAACAGCAATGCAGGTCTGCTCGGAAGAGTGTATATGGTGTAGATCGATCACGCTAACTACTCAAATTAGGTTCCTGTGTCCCAACATTGAACTACTTTTCTGCCGGTACGACTATCATACACATCATTAGTAGGATTTGAGGTTGGAGCACTCTTTAGTAAAAAAGTAGGGCCTACTTTGAGATGTCTGTACACATTATGACCAAACATGTTCATCTTGACTATGTGACTTTGGCAGTTGTATTTATGTGCGGGGTGAGTTATAACTTGTTAAATGGTCAGATGACGTAAAATCAGTATTTTAAATTTTTAGAGTATGGTCTCTTCAGTCAAGGCGCTCATAGAACGGCTCTTTGGCAGTTTGTCGTACTTGTCTCTTCAAACTTGGGTTACTGGAAAAACGTTAGGAATTAAACGGCTCAAATCCTCAACCACTTCTTCATGGCCTGCTTCAGTGACTAACCAGCAGAGTGACTTTATTCATCGCCCTTCTCTAACGACATAAATTAAATGATATAAATAATTTTGGTTACGTATTTTTGAACATGCTGCATGTATTTGTTAAGGCATTTCCCGGCGTCATCAAACAGCACGTGACCTATCCATCATGTTCGCGATTTAATCAACTGCAGACTCGACAAATATTTTTTTTATATCGCTGCCTCGTCATGCTTGTGAATATTGCAACAGTCAGCTTATTGATCGAGAAAGTTGACCAAGGAAACGTTTATGTAACTACGTGACATTAGGTAACGTTTATTGCACGAAAGGTTGTTTATCTTTGCAACATTAAGTCATATGTGCTGTAGGCTGTTCACGATTAAGTGAGCACTTTTGAGTTAAACCTTTGGAAACTGTCACTGCATCCACCTCCATATACACTGAAGAGCCAAAAAACTGGTATAGACGTGCGTATGCAAATAACAGAGGTATGGAACCAATCAGAGTAACGCGATGCGGTCGGCAGCTAGATAGGCTACTGCTGCTACAACGGCAGGTTATCAAGATTTGAGTGCGTTTGAACGTGGCGTTATAGTCGGCGCACGAGAGATGGGACATAGCATCTCCGAGGTAGCGATAACATTTTTATGTTCGTGTACGACCATTTCACGAGTGAACCGTGAATATCGGGAATCTGGTAAAACATCACATCTTCGACATCGCTGCGGCCGGAAAAAGATCGTGAAAGAACGGGACAAACGACGAATGACGAGAATCATTGAACTTGACAGACCTGCAACCCTTTCTCAAATTGGCGCAGATTGGATTTGTGGACTGCCCTGCAGGATTCATGGTGTGAATTGCCTCCTGCATACCTTCAGACATTAGTCGAGTCCATGCCACGTCGTCTTGCNCTGCATACCTTCAGACATTAGTCGAGTCCATGACACGTCGTCTTGCGGCAGTAATGCGAGCTCGCGGGGGCGCTACATGATATTAGGTAAGTGTACCAGTTTTTTTTGGCACTTCAGTGTATTTTAACGGGTGAACTGTCTGGCAAGTGCTCATTAAAGTTGATAACGGCGGAGGGACAATAGTATCGTGTCTAAACGTTGAACTAAATGTGTTTGGAAAAATTTTGTAAATACTGAAATGATTTCTTTCGCTTTTTGGTTGTTTATGCATAAGTGTGAGAATTGTCAATTTTTTAAAAATTTTACCTTTTCTAATATATTACAGTCTAACTTGCGACGCATTAATAAACCAATCATGTTTATGGCAATGTTTATTTGATATGCAATGGAATAATACATAATGTGCATACAAGTACGTCTTAAGCAGGTTTTTCAAAAGTGCCAAGTTTACCATGAACTGACTATACGAAATCATTGTATTGCATATTGTCACGAAACCTCCAAAAGGGGTATAGGGGTGAAAGACGTCATATAAAAAAAACTAACTATATCTATTTTATTAACATGCTGCCCGGTTATACAGCCGTGAAAACTAACTTGATGTTGGTGAGTTGTCACAAGTCAGTGTATTTTTATTAACGGAAAGAAAGTTCTGAAGGAACGAAAACCTAATGTGGCAACAATTTCTGAATAATTTTATGATGAAGTGGCTTCGAGATCCAAAGAGTATGAATTTTTCGAAACGGACTCATCTGCATATGATGAAAGGGGAACAGCTTTCAGGTTTTGAGTTATTATCATGAAGTTTCGTCTTGGCTTTTCGTTACCGGAGCAACAGAAGAAGTCGCTTCATCATCGATAGGCTAGAAGACAAAGTATGGGTTGTATTTCACGCGGTTATGGACAGAGGTCAAAGACTCCAAGAACTACTTGCTGTATTCTCTTTCAGAATTCCGCACTTATCTCGTTTGTGGTTTCGTTAAGTCGTGAGAGTTTAGTGTGGTCGGACAATTTGTTTTGTGTTACTTTCTTTCGGCATGAATTGAGTTGATAGATTTGGAGGACTCTTAACAACGAGGTGTTGAAAGTCGACGAGGATGAAATGAGGTGGGAATGGAGCAGCACCGGAATGCAAGGGTGGGGGAAACGAGAGATCCCAAGGAAACCCGCTGACAAGAGGCATCGTCTGGCACGATTCCCACTCGCGAAAAGCCGGGAGTGACCCGATCGCGGAATGAACCCGGTTCCCCTTCGTAGGAGGCGAGCAGTCTAACCGCTTAACCACGGTGGCCTCTTTTCGACATGAAGATATCCGAGTTTGTACATTATGTGTTTAATACCACCCAATAGTTTATAATTGAGGCCAGTCAGTTTGTGAACGTATTTTACATGCCTACAGAATTTCAGCTGAATTAAAACTCCTTCACTTCACTACATGTATTTACGGGGTGGAGATACAATTTCAAGAAACGTATAAAACATAATATTAATTATAAATGTGTGTCTTATCCATAAGTTGTTTTAAATATTCTGCACTGAAATTTTCGTACCTAAGATAGCAAAGCGATCCGTTTTTGTAGTTTTCGCTTTCAAAGAAATGCACACCAGAAAATCTGAAGTCAGCAGAAAACAGAGTTCGGAGGGACATGATCACTGCATCCTCACTAATTACATCTCCAGATTCTTCCTTTCGAGGGACCGCGGTGGATGAGTGGTTAGACTGCTCGCCTCCCACCGAGGTGAACCGGGTTCAATCTCCTGCCGGGTTGCTCTCAGATTTTCGTAAGTGGGAATCGTGCCGGACGATGCCGCAGGTCGGTGGGTTTTTCTCGGAGATCTCCTGTTTTCCCCCTGCCCTTGCATTCCAGCGCTGCTCCATTCCCACCTCGTTTCACCCTCATCGGCTCTCAAGAACTCGTTGTTAATAGCCACCCGATTCTCTTCACGCACTTACTCCGTCAGTTTTTGGGCGAAACGTTTCTTACAGATGTTCTATCGCAGTTTGACGGACAGGGAAGGCCGCGCTTTTATATTCCTATAACTTCCGTGTCACTCGAACCGTCAATTTGTGTGTCACCTTGGCTTTCTCTTAGCATAGGTTATTGAATTACGTAGTTTTCAGACAACCATTACCCGACTGCCACCTGCAACTGAAAGAGAAGGCTTGTAGATACAGGTGTATAAAAAAAAAGCTAGGAAGGATCCGGTTAGCCCCTGTCGGCCGCGTCCCGTTAGAGTGGCCAGACGCCGGTGAAGTCACAGGACGTCCTTGACATGGAAAGAGGCGTGCCCGCGGAGTGACCGGCACTTCACTCAATGGGAGGCGGGGTTCGTTACGTGTGGGGGATAATTTCCTCATAGTCGTGTGACCTTGCCAGGGGGGGAAAAAAAAAAGTCGAACGTTAATCACACACACACGGCTTCGGGTCGCGTAAAGAGGAGTGTCGACAAGCTGGGATGTGAGTCGTAGGCAGTTGGAAACAGGAAGTTCTCATATTTACTTTCGAATTTGCTGTTTCGTTACTGATCGACGTTTGATTCTCACATCGCACGGTTATGCGCAAAGAAGGGCCTCTTGAGCCCAATGGTCAAGTCTCGTCTTCTCCTATTATGCTGAAGTTCTTCGTTATCATGTCATAATCCGAGTTTCAGAGGTGTCATTTGAAATGTTTTACTATGGAAAATTTACAGTTTACAATTTCTTTAATACGTTTGTATCTAATTTTCACTATGTGATATTTCCTGCTTCCAAAAAAGGCCGTGACTTATTGAGGAAATATAAATATGTTCTTGATGTTTTACAAATAGCACATAACACACGATTAAAATTAAGCCCAAAAATATTAAACAACCAATTAATTGTACATTGTTCTATGTTCGTACATTGTCGGTCATTACTCTGAATCCGAAATTAAGACTCGAAAACGAAGAATTTCTACATAATATGTGAAGCTGAGCCTTAATGCCGTGCTACAATATAAATAACCATAGCCACAACCATACCAATAGTCATTGCCACAACCATAATAAAAAATCCTTGATATATTTGGCATGATATATCCGGATGTTTCCATTTGTCGTTTAATCAGACTTCAGCTTCGATGGGATTGTTTATGATATTGACGTTTTTTGTTTTACATACAAACATGTCGTTAAAATTCTCACACGTTTACTTGTCTACTCGNCTTTTACTTGTCTACTCGATGTAAAATTTAATACACGAAAAAAAATATGAAAAGTGAAACATGACCTCGAGCCAAAGGAATGACGTAAACGGAAATATTCGTTTATGATAGTGCCCATTTTATAGACAAACACCACTGTGTAGAATGTGTTGATTTCTTACTCTTATGTGTGTGGTTTTAAGTATTACAATTGTAAGACAGCCTTTCACAGACCCGATGCTCCGGAATTGTTTAGTTTTGCGGATGGAAGGGCAGAAGGGCTGGACTAAGAAAGTCGTCGTCAAATTATGTTATGAGTATGACGCCTACGGGTGTGTGGTCAACCGGAACGATAATTACTTGCAGGAAAATGTTAATGACAAGACCTGGGACTATTCTCCTATATTTGCAAATTATCACTGCTGCCAGTAAAATTAAAACCGTTATTTTTCGTGGTCCAACAACGTTTTCTATACTTCCAGTACCTGGCTCACTAGGTACTGTAGATATCGCCCGGTTACACTGATCGAAGAAAAATAAAAGAAGTCAACCCTCATAGGGATTTTCGGATTATCCAAACAAGACTTATAAAAATTATTTTCTTCTTGTATTTTTTTTTTAAAGCAGAAGTATAGACCTATCGTGATGTTTTAAATTAGTAAGGATGACAGCGAAGAAAACGTTTTAGGAATAATAAATACTCTGTAAACGAAGTGAAACGTTGCTATATTTATTCGAATATAACAATTTTTCATACGTAATGTATGTGGGGCGATTCTCCGAAGTTTAGAGGAGCTTTAAATATTTTTTTTTTGTTTAAATAACATAACTAGGCAGACACCTTGAGTTCAGATGTATATCACACTTATAACATTGTAGAATATAATTTACAAGAAAAGTATTGATTTCGAAGAAAGTTGTAATTCGAACGCTGTTGACTCTGACCTGAGCCCTGAGGGTGCCATGGTCAGGACCTTCTTCAGTGTAACGCTATTAATACGCGCCAAGAGATTATTCGCAAATTTACCACATCGGTGTTTCAGTATAGTGAGAAAGAGCGGATGATGAAGTGTTTCCCCGTATACCAATGGCAGTGGTCCTACATTTGCTCAGGTAACAGTAAAATACATAAAATACACAGGGAAATTCCCAGTTACGTTTTGTCTTCACACTAAACACTTCTATATATGCAGCTTCGTATTAAATACTATGTCGTCACAATGAATAAGTTAAAAACTTCAATTACGGTCCAGGAAGTTTACGAGAAGTTCTTTTTAGAGAGTAGCGTTAGCGGCCAACNAATAAGTTAAAAACTTCAATTACGGTCCAGGAAGTTTACGAGAAGTTCTTTTTAGAGAGTAGCGTTAGCGGCCAACACAAGTTAGCGGTGTTCGAAACTCAATGTATCATATTTTAAGGTAATCTTTGCTAATTTTCCTTATTTTCTTTTTTTATGTTGCAGTTGTGACCTTCTCCGTTCCGTAGGTCCGCAGGAAATAAGCGACTACTTCCTGTCTGGTAGGTTCGAGAATGTTTTGGAAAGTTATATAACCTTTATTCTAGTGGGTTTAATTTCCGCTTGCGGGGGAATTAGTATTCAAATGCCGCACACGCTGAACCTGTCCTGCTGACAATTTCATGAGGGAAAGATGAAGTGGAAAGATTGATTTTACGTGAACGCGTGTGACGTAGCGATTATGGCGCCACTCTATAGAAATATATAATTCTTCAACGTCACCTCCGCCCGTAAGCAAGCAATCCGGCGGCAGCGAGAAAAAGCACAAACTAGTTTTGAGCGTGTTCTGTTCACTCAGAATTTCACGAGCTGAATATAGGACTTTAATACTGCAATCTCATCAAAAAAGATACAGCGTTTTTGCTAATGTTTAAAACACATTTTACAGAAGAACATACATCGTTAACAGAGGGCTACTTACAGCGATTGTTGCTGACATTAACACTTTCCAACAGCCAAATTGTTGTTTCAGTAACCAAATTAATGAATTGGCAACAACACATGGACATTAATTTTACATAAAAATATTACGTAGGTTTTTTTTAAAATTATAATAAACATGAATGCTTACTGTGAGTCACGTACAACTAGGAAGATCCCTTAGATATTAGTTACTGCCAGCTTATATTATTTTTTGTGCTGCATCACTGAATATATTTTTGCTCGGGCATAATTTTTCAGTAGGCTACATGTGCTGTTAGAGCAGCTATAGGACGATTTGTTTTGAGTGGAAGTGCAAATTTTTATTTTCGGATTCGACACCTTAGTAATGTATAATATTGTACGTCAGCTGAATTNTTTTGAGTGGAAGTGCAAATTTTTATTTTCGGATTCGACACCTTAGTAATGTATAATATTGTACGTCAGCTGAATTTTATGTTCTATCAGTGGCCCATAGTGCGAGATATAATGTTCGCGTTTGAACTATAATCAGTGGCTAGCAATACTTGAAAACGTTACTTGCCAAAATTAATTTTTTTTTTATTTTACCACATACACTAGAGTCTCTTGAACCGAGGCTGATGGGACCAGGGGTAAATTGGTTAAACGAAAATTCGGTTAATCTGGAATAACGTACAACAACGACGGTTTTTATAAGAAAAAAATAATATAGGGGTATGAAGCTGATAAGTTTAAGCTCTTAAGTCCACAGAAGGGTTCATTTTACAAATATATTTTTACTGTGCTAAAAAATATCAATTTTGTATAGTACATATGCTACAACAAACGCGCATTACTATTGCATTGTACGAAGCCTATTGACTGTACAGTACATACATTTGTATTGAATTAAAATAAAAAACAATAGTGAAAATAAAAAATGCTGTAAGTTTGAATAGTTTTTCAAGCAATGATTTCTTTAAGCCGAATATTCTGTTGGTCGAGTTTCGGTTAAACGAGACCTTACTGTAACATATTGTACAAGAAGGAAATATTATTTTTTTT